>LPNX010868616.1:0-37961 GCA_001517045.1 Pseudotsuga menziesii
AATTAGCCACCAGCGATCGCCAAACCAAAAGTGGTCATTGATATGCGGATTTTGGTCATTTTTTTGGTCACTAATCTCTCATTTTCCACTAGTGATCATGTTATAGTGTTGAGAATTGAAGGATTAAATTTCCTATTTAGAGTTTCCATAGTTTACAAAGCTTAAAAGCGTTTCAAGTATTTGCAGAATTTTAAGAGTTTAAAGAATTTGCAGAATTTATAGAATCTATAGGGGTTTTAGAGCTTATAAAGTTCGTAGGGTTCATAGGATTAGCATCTTCAGACTTGTTGTATGGAAGACTTGGATTATGTATTGTTTATTTCAAGACCTTGAGAAAGTTGAATGAAATCAGAGAGAGAAAGTTACAATATTTAGCAGTGTGTATGTGCTCATATACTTTGATTTCTGTTGTTCATTTATTTGTAACTATAGATCGAATTCAAAACCTAATGATGAATGCTAAATCTTGTGGGTTGCACAAATTGAATTGAAATGGAGCTCTATTTAAATATTTCCAATTCACTTTTATGATCATAGGGCATTGTTTCTTATTAAAAGGCAGATTCATTGCGGTAAGTGTTTTGTGAATGATAGCATTGGTGTGAAGTAGGGATTGGTAGTATTCAAAGTAATAAACTTTCAATATTTGTAGAAGAGATATTATACTTTTGACAGATTTCTCTTTGATGATGAAACAATTTTAGAAACCCAGTATGTATAAAGCAGAGTTGTAGAAGTCATAGTGGAATTGTGTGAGATATTAAAGATTGATCAAATAGTATTCCTTCTATAGGCAAGTTTGAGGATCTCTCTTGACAGTAGGATTTCCTTCATTGAAAACACTTGATTTCTTGGTTGTTCTTTTGGGAAATAGGTTAGCGTTGAGTATGGTTTGAAATTGATTTCATTAAATTTGGTAAACCTTTGGATTGTAAACAACACTTAGAAGATTGATTTCTTTTCCTAGATTAGGTTTAACAGCCTCTGATCTTGGTTGTTCAGTGGAATAGTTAGTTTTAGGAATTACGTTTGTGTGTGAGTAGATTAAAGTTACCCCTGGCATGAGCTTGAAACCATTTTGCCTTGCACATATAGTGTAGCAGCTTGAAGTATACCTATCTCGGTCGATAATTAAATTGAAGGTAAATTAATTAGTGAACATTTTACCCAACATTTTGGTGTCGTTGCCGAGGAGTTTCTCCAAGGTAACCTGGTATTTTGCTCATTTTCTATGAATTTGTTGGCTGTGAAGTTCAGGTAGATAGGGGTAGATAGGTTTCCTTTACATTACACAACAAGGGGGAGGGGAAACGATAAGATGTAAAGACAAATTCACTACGGGATTCCCATGGTGTAACAACCTGACGCATCCACTTTAGTGGGTTGCCCCAAATCCTTGTTGTTTCCTTCTCGTAAGTGTGTTTGCTTTTTCACCTGTTTGATTTATTTTTCTGCAAAAGTGTGTTTACCTTTCCTGTAAGGCACGTTTACTTTCTTGCAATTTAATTTCATGCAAGTGTGTTTTTCTTTTTGCAAGTTTGGGTGTGTTTACTTTCCGCAATTTAATTTCAAGAGTGTTTTATTTTATGCAAGAGCAGCATGTGTTTGATTGGTGCAAATATGTTTTTAGTGGTAGATAGTCTTGATTAGAATCATTTAAAACACATAAACCAAATAAAAATAAAAACTTGGGTGTTGTAAGAGCCCCAGACACTAATCCTTGTGCGAGACATGAACAAAACAACTGACAAAAATGGATTCAAAAGTAACCATCAATTTGGGAAAACTTTCTCAAATCCTAGCTGCGGTTGGGAATTCTTCTTATCAAGTAGAACACATATTGACAATAGTTAAGAGTTTAGCTACCTCTCCTGACATAACAAATGAACCAAAGTCCCAAGAGCCACAAAAAATATTCCTTGCCAAATTGCAGAGGAAATTGACAACTTGGGGACTACATCTGATGGAAAGCAGCCTAAAATTGAGGAGGTATCAGCAGATCCTCTATGTACTTCCGAAATCAATCAATCAGAAGAAGGGGATCTACATGATATGATGAAGGAAGGTGAGTACCAGGACTACATTGAAAGTTGGTTCCAAGAGGTAACCAGACTACAACACCATTTCCTCCTTCAACACCTTTTGTTGTAGAAGCAAGTAAGTTAGTTGGTTCTCCATATCCAGGCAATTATTGCAACAACTTTTTCATATGTGGATAAAGGTATATTTTTTATCTTACTTCGCACTTGGTTACATTGGAAGAATTCGTATACTTGAATAGAAATGTTTTCTTTCTTCTTAGGTAGAATAGGAAAATATGTATATAAATAAAAGAGTTGCATGTTTAGTTTAGAAATTAATGCAGCTTGGTTGTTGTTGTTTTTTTCAATAAAATGATAAGATCTTTAACCAGAATTTATACCTTCTCTTCAATCCATACTTTCAGAAAATTTATTATAATAACAACTCATAGCCTATAAAAAGGAAAATGCCACGGGGTAATATGAAATTGTGACTCTTTTTAATAATGGTTCTGTAAACATAAGAACAATTGATGATGAACAAGTTGCATTTGTGGTAATGGACAGTGGTTGAAGGTATACCATAAACCTATTTCTAAGTAGGAGTTCATTAATAATTTGACTCATTAATCTGAATTGGAGATGCTAGGTGAAGGAGTACCTTCTTCATCTCCTCCTCTTTCTTGAATAATATCTGATGGAATTTTTCCATGTATATATGTACAGGAGTGTTTTTATTTTACTCATTAGGTTCCTTTTTCATTTTGCAGGTATTTTCTAAAACTCAGGGTATCCAAAAAGGTAAGTTCTTTCATTACCTTTGTTATTTTAGAAGGCTGATTTTTATAAAAGAATTTTTTGGAATTTTCCTGATTTAAATATTTTTTTTTTTGAAAGATGCCCCAAATATGCTTGTTGGTTTTGCTGAATTGTTGGATACCTGTATTAAGCAAAATCTGAAGGAAAATGTTTTTCATCATACCTGCAAGACTTATTGATTTCAGTTCAGTTCTTTTACACAAACTTATTCTTCTTTATTTATACAATTTTTCTCTTATCTAGTTGTGCCTCTATTAGTGATTTAAAGACTCAAGGGGTTTTACTTATGGAACTCATAGTATACTAGTACAATTTGAATTGGTTCCACACTTGATTGAATGAGTAATTTTACAAGTCGTAACAGTTGGGGACATTGAGTTATTATCCAGACAGGCACCACAATAATTTTATAAGGGATGGTTTTCAAGACTGAAGGGTCTTTTGATCATTATTTATTGGCTTTCATTATATTAAATATACATATATATTATAAATAATTACAGCCATCTCATGTTTTTCAATTTGTATAATTATAAGAGTTAGGTGTTCATATAGACAAACCTTTATAGGCATGTTTCAAGAAAAAAATCTTCCAATTTAATACCATCCCACTCCTAGAAGGTTTTCAGAGCAGCTCCCCCACTCATCTATGCGGAAGAAATTTATAAATTCTATCTTTAAGATGAACTTGGGACAAGAGCTTCTGATAGAAAAAGGTGTAAGAGGTTAAATCACTGGGATACTAAACAGGTCCGCTGGCAGCGGGTACCGACCTATGGTATAAATAGGTAAACCCACCAAGGTACTAAACATGCCTGTTGGCAATGGGGCATTCTGCCTGGGGAAGAATTTTCTTAGCTATTACAGTTACCCCACCAGAGTACTGAACAGGCTCGCTGGCAGTGGGTTTTGACTTTGATATCCATTTTAATGCCTCATTTATACTTGTTTGTATGAACAATGTACTTTTGTAAGTGTTAAAGAGAAAACATCTTTGGTTAAATGAAAATTAAAATGAAGTGTCTATAATAGCCATTTGATAATCATCTTCATATGCTTTAAGTCTCTATTACCTGATCTTTACTATAGCAAAGGTTCATACCTCTAGAGTGCACTTACGTTTAGTGATTCAATGAACATAGCTATGAACCTTATTTTCACCACTCAAGCATTCTTGTGTGAAGCTGAGCCAAGTTGACTGGTACACTATGGGTCTCATTTAGTACTCCTCTTGTCTTGTTTTTTTTAAAGGGGCACCATATTTTGTGAGAAAATTTCTATATGAATAAAGAAGAGAAAATATGTATGTGTGAATCCAAATTTTGAATATTTTGTTTTATATAATGGCTAGATGCAAGAATGAGATTGATAGATAATCAATTCTTTCATTTTTCTTTTATAGTAATGTGAAATTTCTGATCCATTTTTTTTTTGTCTGTATGTGGTCAGATGGATGAGCAATAATTAATGGAAATTGTGCAAAGAACCTGCTAGATAGAACATAATTTTTTTAGTCAACCCTAGTTTTCTTCTTCAACTTATAGAAGTTTGAAATTTAAAAGAAGGCTATTCATCTTTTCCATGGAGCATTTTTACCTACAGCATCTCCAATTCTGATGGCAGCAACCTTCCACCTTTGCAAACTTGAGCATATTTCTGCATTTAAACCATGAGAATGCTGGAACAAGTGCTGGGTAAGGTACCCGAAAATTTGTAAACTATGTGAACTAAATTGCCAAGGTAATTTTCAGAACATTAATTAAGGTTTTACTACTGAAATCTAGGTATATTTTTAATTTTAAAATAGCTAGATAATATGAGATTTCCCTTGAATATTTATACTTCATAAAGCCATTAATTTCAAAGCTGATTTGTTTTGACTGGCTTAATGATTGGTTCCTCAATCTTATATATATGAATCTTTTTATTTTATAATCAAAGTCACCTATATATTATAATCTATTTGATGTCATACATTAAAAAGAGAATTTATAATGGCAAACTTCATTTTTTGATTAATGACTCATTTTCTACAATAATTTGTGTCCTGAATTAGTTTACCACATTGATTGTTTATATATGACATTATTATTTTAATATGTGAAAAACATTTTTGCCAATTCCCTTGATCTTACCTCTTCGAAATTTTAATCTTTCCTAAGATCAAATTGCATGCTCCATGCAAATATAACATTTGAACTAATTTTTCTTATCATATAATATTTCCATAAGTTGGTCTACCTTATTTCTGAAAGCATGTGGTTATTATCATGTTAATTCTCACTTTAGTCTTTCAATGTCAAATCATATGGAGGATTCTTCATTGTCATTCCATTCCTCGTCATACCAAATACCAAAATCTGATCTCATGTCTGTCAAACATCAGTTACCTCTTCAAATCTAGGCATTGAATATTTCAAACAAAGGAATGTTGAATTAACTGAACAATTGTGAGAACATATTGGATCGATATATTAAACATGAAAATGCAGTGCTGAAAACTAAGGTTGCATTTCTGCATACCTTAGTAGATGACATGACTAGATCCAATCGTAGCCTTAAGAAATAATTGATAAAGAAGGAGTTGATCAAAGCTCAGCAGAGAGACCAATTCCATCTCCTCCTCAAGTACAAGTGATATTTAACACTTTAGCTTCAGTTTATGGAGTCTGACTCAATTTTAATTATCAATTTTTCCTATCAGTTTTACCTATCAGGTTTTAATTTCTCTTGCATTGGGACATGCAAGGTCTTTGGTCTGGGGGAGATGATGGCCTCCCATTTTTTCCATCTACCATCCAATTTCTAGTTCAAATTTGTAAAGGAACCAGTGATTTTGATCTCATTTTGTTGTATATGTTGTGCTCAACTATATATTTTGAAGGGGATGCATCAAAACTTTAAGCAAAGTAAAATTCTTATTTTTTTAGTTATTTTATTCATTATTTTGATGGATTTCAACTTATGATTAAAAATCTAATTATTTACGAAAGGTTTGTTTCCTGCACAATTACCTTATTTTTCTGGTGGCTTGATCCCACACCCGTTCCGACTCTCTCTGAGCAGAGTTTCATTGGTTCAGATGTTTGGGGGATTCATTTGTCCAAAATTACGCACGGATTTTATGCTTGGTCGTTTCAATATTGATTATGAGCTATCATTCATCACTCAAATGCTCTGTTCCCTCCAGAAGTCGTGGCCCTAATCTCAAGCAATTTAGCAATGGCATTCCCGTCATTAATTCAGGAACCTAATTTCGGGCTCAATTTCTGAGCAATCGGTGGGGAATGATAATGCATATGGGTTTATATTACCATTTTCCAAATAATTTATTTTTGAGTATTTTGATTGAATTTGTGGTTAAATAGTAAGAAAAATAATATATTTTCATTATACCTTAAAGTTGGAAGAGTTTGGTGATGATTACATGTGTATTTGAAGACTTTAACAAGCTCAAAAGTCACCACCTAGCCTCAAATTCGAATTTCATCTTCAAGATGTGGGCTAATTTCAAGGAGAAGATCATGGAAATGTGGAGAGAATATCTCATCCAATATTTGTTGGAGGAATTGAAGGGATGAGTTGAGAGAAAAGTGGGTTTGTTGAGGATTTGAAGGGATAAGATGAGAGAATAGTGGATCTGTAAGTATGATTAGTTATCTTGAATTCATGTATAAATAGGAGGGATCTCTCCTCATTTTGTTAGAGGCATATCTAGTGGTGTATAAGTATAGAATAGTTTATTTCTTTTGAGAGTTAGTCATAGAGTCGATTTTGATTGTTATGTAATGGAGATTATGCTTAATGCAAATCCTTTTACTCTCCCATGTTAATTCTGATTTCTTTCTTATGAATTGTTAATATAGATTTTAGTGATTCATTTCTTATGAATTGTTAATATATATTTTCAATTGTTTATTTCTTATGAATTGTTAGTATATACTTGTCATGAGCTCACATCTATTTATAGTCTGTCATTCATTATATGCTTTTTGTTATAGATTATATTTCCCTTGTTTAATTTCAGTCTTTATTTACCAAGTTTAATTTATGCAATTTCATGCTTTATTAGGTTAGATTTATTTCCATACAATTTCATGTTTTCATAGATTAAATTCAATTTCAGTTGTAGAATAAGTTAGCAATACTTTGCCCTTGCATATATTTTGTCTGTACCTCACAAGTTTACGCTCTCTCCGGGTTGACAATTAAATCATTGGATATATGTTATAAATTTGTTTAATATTTGTCCCTAGAAATAAACCTCCAATAACTTCTAAAAACTAGTTTTATATTATGATCAAAGTAGGAGTCTTTACTAGCAATTTGGGGTTCTGATTCCCCTCAAGTAAATGTTGGAAATGGCTTCTCAAATTCTCCCAAACCCACTCAAATTTATGAACATAGGCAAGGAATGTGTAAGGTAAATTTTTAAATTCTCATATGCACCATGCTTTAGTTTATACAGGCTGTTATGACTCTTTCCAAAACAGCTCCCAAATCACAATTTCAACCCTTGGGGAAAATGCACCAAATCTTCTCCCAATGCAATAAAAATGAGTAAAATGGATTCCTATGCTTACATAATGAACATGAGACTTGAAATACGCATTACTGAAAGTCAATTCATCATACATTTATCATATATACATTCCTCCATTTTAAATAATAAGCATTACCATGGCATATATCAAAATAGAGTGGAAATGGTCATTGTTCTCTCATTGAAAGTCATTTTGACATACAACTCTTGGGTATTTCGACTTGAAACTTTATGAGAATGAAGAAAATATTATATTGAAATGATTAAAATCATAAATAGATCAGGATTATCTCTCCCAAAGAGTACACGAGCTCACCCAAGGAGCAATCCCTCCATGAGCATGAATATGCAAAGAAAACTGGAAATGGCTGAGAGGAAGTGCTGCAATAGAAGAAGCCACGAGCTAGCCTATAGCTTCCAACTGAAATTAAAACTCCATTAAATATCCTTGAAATACCTGAGTGGCCTCTCCAAACACCAACTTGGATGGGAATCTTTCACCCTTGAAATTGGCTAAGGCAAGAAAACTAGTCATCCACTAGCTCTCACAATTCACAATTCACAAATGACAATTTCTCAAATGATCAAAAGATGTTATCTTGGTTGATTCATGTATTTTATAAACATCCTTATCCTTATAAGGTTCCCAATCCATCTACAAAATCAATCCAATTAGAATTAGGGTGTTGTTACCACCTAAGTTGTACTTAGTGGTTTTTTATCAAGTGAGCTTGGTGAACTGGACAAAGATTTTTTGTTCGGACTTCAGAAGACCTTTGGAAGTGCTTGTTGTATTATATCACATGTTCATACCCCATGGGGGAGTTGTAATAAATGTTCTAGCATGATAGTTTCTGTAAAAGACTCGGTCTCTTAGACTTTATTTGTCAATCCGATCAGCCCAGGGTGTTTTTTCCCTTGGTCATTATTGGTTGTCGAATAAACGACTAATAATTTTTGAGTTTTTCACTCCATACCTCTAAAGTTGTGGTGGTCGGCTTGGAATTTAGGCCCATTGAGGTTATTAGAGTCTATATGTCAATGTATAAACATGCTAGGAATCATGGTCGAGTCATATGAACATCTCTAAGTCCCCCCGGGTTTTTCAATTTTTTTAATTTTTTTAATTTTTCAGTGTTTTTTTATTAAAATTTAATTTTTCCAAAACTTAGGCTATTTTTTAATAGTTTAATTGGAAAAATTGGTTTTGTAATAAAAGTGGGCTCAAAAGTCAGATTTAGTCATGTAAGTGCTCATTTTCAATCTAAGAGTACCCAGTAAACCTATAGGCCCACTATTTCCTAGTTTTGAGTGATTTTACATCACTCAGGTAAGAAAACCCCAAAAAATCAATCATTGATTGTTTTAATTAATAAATTGATGAATAATGGAGCAAATCCAAAATACTAGATCAGTGGATTCTTAGTTGATTTGATTGAAATCAGTCATATCTAAACTAGATTGACTGGATTTGACAAATCCTTGACTAAAGGAGGTGATCTAGACAGATCCAGAGTTGAACTTCAACATCCTTTATGGGGAATTGCACCCTCTCTCTCTCCTCCACATGTGTGGGCTCTCCTGGAATCTCTGTCGATTGATGCATCAGTCTATGGGTTGATGTGTTAGCTTAGTCAGCCGCCCGATTAACAGGTAGGCTCAATGGAAGATCAGTTCAGCTTCAGATCAGGAATTGATGGACTCTCCTTCAGCTGCAGTGGTTTGTCTCCTTGGGATTTGCACCCCCCTGGGTTGGATCTCCTATTTTTTGTATAAATAAAGCTCAAATCACCTCTTCCAAGATATTTAGAACTGGGATTGAGGTGTTGTTGCTATTGTACTATTGTTATTGTTCATTTTAAATAAAGAGAAGCTTTGGAGGGAAGACGGTATCATGTCATTGTATGTGTGGATGAACATTGCCATTTTTTACTGAGGTAACATGTATCTATGTTCATAATTTGTTGATTGTTGGTGGATTCATTGCTAAGATTGATAATAAGCTTATTATAATCTTGATAGGAAAGGAAATTTTCAATAAGTTTATTGGCCATCTCTTTCATTTGATACATGTTTAGAGATCTAGATTCAGCATGTTTTATAAGTTTATATGCATGTTATTCTGAATCTCTGTGTATGTATTAACCGGATCTCACAAGTATTTTGGCAAGTCTTTGATTTCAGTTGCAGGTTCCTATCTTGAAGAGGATGATGATCTAGTTTTCTTCTTCACTCTCTCCAAAACCATCCAAATGCATAGTCCCTTGACATTCAACCTGAAAGCTCCACGGTGGATCTTCAAGGCTACCAGCACTCTTCCTCTCTCTTCCTCCTTATAAAATTCAATTTTCTCACCTAGTTACTGTGTTCGAAAGCTTTGTTATAATTTGGATCTGTTATATTAAATTAAAATTTACATAGATCTGCTATTTCAAAGCTCATAGTCTAGATCTCATTTCTGAAAAGTATCATTAAGCATTCTAGATCTAGCATAAGGAAATTGTCCGTTTTGCATGGCACGTTAAAGAAAATCAGTAGGTTGCACGCTCTATATTTTATTTTCTATTTTAAAAAAGATTAAATCCAGAAATCAGTGCATATTTCATTGGCTGCACAAACAGCAATCCAAGATCCCAAGGAAAGCTTCCTTTCCTTGGTTCCTTTTTCATCTGTTTAGCTAGTTTTAACTTAGTTTTTTTGAGTTAAGGTAGGATGACCCAAAGGTACTCTTAAAGTGATTTTGGGAATATTTTATTCTAACATGATCTCTTTTTTTTATCATGTTTAATAGAAAATAAAAGAATATGATGTTCGAAAGTGGCATCGGGAGTGTTCAAATCCCCCCAAGGGTCTCCCCTTTCACTAAAATTTAAAATTTTTTGAAAGTTGTAAGATCTTGGTTTCATCCCATATAAGGACCAAGATATTTTTGATATTTCAGTTTGATGATATTGTAACCAATAATAATAAAAGAAAATGTTTTCTGAGAAGGCCCTTTAGAGCCCGCTCCCCATCCCCCCAAGGGGGTTCTGTGTTCATTTCACTTTTTTGCATTCTTCCATTTTTTCTGCTCCAGTTTAGTACTGACATGTAGGATTGTATACTTTGATATAATTTTGCATTATTTCATATTTTAATTTAAAAATTAATCATAATACTTACCCCACCCCACGACTTCCCGATTGACCCGCAAGGGGAAAGAGATGCGTGGTAGGACTAATTAGAAAACCGGTGTTGTGTATCTTTGATTCCATTTTCATTAATTGTTTCGTTAGTCATAATAAAATAAACCCCTCCTTGATTCCTCGATTGAGGTCCACTTGGATCGAAAGAGGTTCCTGGAGGGTTTTCTTTTTAACAAGAACACCTATTTTAAAATTTACTAAAAATAGCAAAGACTCTAGTGTGTATGCTTTGTACTTGGCTGCGGTTCATCTGATTAGTAAAGCTGCATCAAAATCACTTGAGTGACTAGAATTAGGATTCACTCTCCCCAAATTAACAAACCATCAGGTGAAAATCCAACACCTCGATCAAACCATTACGGTGGAAAAATACCCAAAGGAAGTGGGAACTCCTGAAAAAGTGACATCAGTGTGCCGATATCTCTTACACCTTTGGGTTCATTATGAAAAATAGCCTCAGAGACTCCATTCATCCCACATATTCCTTGCAGGTAGCCGCGATGGTTTAGTTTTGGACATACTTCAAGTACCCCCTAGGTATATCTGGAGTCCCCTCGCCTAAGTTAAATTACTCATCTTCTTACATAAATTTAAAATTAACCAAGATACAATTGCACAACATTCATTCCAGCACTTGCAAGCACTCTTAATTGTTTTTCGACTCCATTTTCAAGGCACTGGTCAATTGTTTATTTCTTTCAATCTATATGTGATTGGGTGTCATTTTCATGCTTACTTGTGATTATATTATCATGTTATTTGTTGTTTACAATTGTTAAATCAAAACTCCTAAAAAAATTACTCTTTAATACCATCATCATACTAAATAATTTTTCCTTAGTAACTTAATAGGGTCTACCCCCGTTGGCTTTGTTAGGAGTTGAGACTAAACGGAGGAGTCAAGAACAAGGTGACAGACTTGACTCGAGACTTTCCCCCAAGGACACACTGAGTGGCTTGAATATTTCTGCCATGTAACCTAGGTGTGTGAAAGGTGGCAATAGGTGTGTGCTCATGATTTGCCACGTGTCCTCCATTTCCTAGCCTTCCACCTTCCCCAAATTCGAGTTGGAGCCCATTGAGCTTCCCCAACTCCATGAGAGCTATATTGGATGCTCTATTTTGACCTTACATGTCAGATATGCTAGATATCATCCTTTAGATCTTATTTTTGTCATAGGTTTCATAGCATCTTCATCATTGTTGTCATAGAGCTAGGGAATCTAATCCAAGTGTCTCACTATCTCCAAAATGTCTCTTCCTCTCCAATGTAAGTTACATTTCCTCCAAAATTAGACCTATGATGCATATGGCCAAGTGTATTATCCTTCCTATGGATTCTAAATTACAAGGGGAGGATGCCATGTGGCACCAAATTTCTAGCTTGTGTGGGCCCCATAGTCTCCATGTGTCTCCATGCTCCATTGCCACTTCAATTTTATCTTGTATTTATTTAATAAGCTACATTATTGAATATTTATCCCATTCTAATGTCTGAACATCATTTATTATCTCCCTTATTAAAATTCCAAATGGATCCATCCAACCTAGGGAACTAGTAGGATTGATGGAATTGTCCTGTTAGGCAATTATTTGAATGGGGACATTACAGTCCTCCCCACCCAAGATTGCTTGTCCTCAAGAAATTTCAAATTTGGATGCTGCAAAATCTTCTCCTCTTCCTGTGTGGCATCTTCACTTGGTAGATCCTTCCATTGTACTAAGTATTTTTTGATAGTTCTGCTTCTCAATCTCCTTTCCCTTGTCTACAAAATCTTTTCTAGAACAAGTGTGAGTTGACCTTCATCATCCAAGGGAGGAAGTATTTCTAAAGTGACAATTTTCTGACCAATTTTTTTTTTGAGACAAGAAACATGGAATACATTATGTATTTTACTCCCTTCCGAAAGTTCCAACTCATATGATACTTCCCCAATCTTCCAAACTACCTTGTATGGGCCATAGTATCTTGGTTTTAGCTTTTCTACCCATTATTTTTTATGTATGTTTGTTTGTATGGCTGCAACCTAAAATATAATAAATCATTAACCTGAAAGTTTCTTTCTTCTCTATGTCTAGCTACATATTGTTTTTTCTGATTTTGGGCAACCCGCAAATTGTCTTTCAAAAGATTTAAATTTCTTGCCTCTCTTCCACCCAATATTTAGCTTTTGGAGCTCTACTATCACCAAATATAATCTCAATAAAGGTAAGTGCATCATAAACATATAATTATTTGAAAGGAGACATCCCTATTGACATATGAAAAGTGGTGTTGTAGCAAAACTCACCCAAGTGTAACCATTTTGTCCATGCTTTTTGCTGCTCTCCCACATATTTTCTTAGGTACCCTTCAAACCATTGGATCACCCTCTCTATTTTCCCATAATTTTTTGGATGATAGATTATGCTTGGAGTCAATTTAGTTCCCACCAATCCAAAAATTATTTCCAAAAAGCACTCATGAATTTACTATCTCTATCACTTACAATGCTCTTGGGGAGCCCATGCAATCTGAAGATTTCTTTGAAAAACATATCAGCCACTTGTGCGGCACTGAAATATGCTGTAACAGAAATGAAATGAGAAAATTGTTTCAATCTATCCACTACCACATATATGAAATCCTTATCCAAATATTTGGGCAACCGGGTGATGAAATCCATTAAGATACTGTCCCATTTTTGCTCCAGAATGGGCAATGGTTGCAATAAACCAGCTGGGCATGTAAGTTATGATTTGTTTTTCTGACATACCTTACATTCATTCACATATTTATTATAATATTCCTTCATCCCCTTCCAAAATAATATTTGCCTCAATTTCCTATAAGTTTTGAAGATCCTTGGATGGCCAGCTAGTGGGGAATCATGTGCTTCTTGCAAAATATTGTACTTGAGCTTTGAATATTGAACAAAACAAATTATTCCCGTATAATATAGCATCCCATTCACAATCCTATAGTTATCATCCCCCTTGATTCCATATAACACATCACAATAAAATTTATCTTGGGCATATTCAACTAGTAACACATTTTTCCAATCTTTAGCAATGTCCATGAGAGAAAAAGAAGGTCTTTGAGATAATGCATCTACTAAAATGTTATTCTTCCCTTTAAAATATTCAATATCAAAATCATAATATTGAATCTTTCTTACCCAATTCTATTGCCTTTCATTTAGATCCTTTTGGATGAGGAAGTGCCTTAGGCTATTGTGGTCAGTTTTTACCACAAACTTGTTTCCTACCAAGTATTGTCGAAACTTTTCCAATGCATGCATGATGGCCAACATTTATTTGTCATATATGCAATATAGTTTTTCATGAGGCTGAAAATTTATTCTCTCAAAGGCTATAGGGTGTTGGCCTTGCTTTAGGACAACCCCTTTTCCTCCACCTAAAGCATCGCATTCAACAACAAAAGGCTTAGAAAAATCAGGTAATGCAAGTATGGGACAACTACTCATTACCTCTTTAATTTTTTGGAAGGCCTTTTCAGCCTCTTCATCCCACTTGAAAGCATCCTTCTTAATCAAATCAGTGAGTGGATAATTCAACTTGGAGAACCTGTTGTCCGCCGATTGCACACCAGCAGCAAAAATCTTTCGAAAGCCGTCTCCTCACTTGAGAGAGTGGGAGAGGTGTGACCTTGGGGGAAAGCATAGAGCTAGGTACTGTCACCTACTCCTAGCTCCTTCGTTTAGGCTAACTCCTAACGAAGCCAAGGGGGGTAGTCCCTACAAAAGAGTTTCTATGGCTCTTAAGTTGTTAAAGTGTTTTGATTAGTTGTGGATGCGGATGGGTGTTATTTAGGATTTATTATGATTTGAAGTGTTTGTTTATTATGAATATGACACTAAATCAAAAGCAATCCACGTTGCTAACAAGAGATTACAAAGATAAGCAAAAATTCTAGACTTTAATAGTGCATTCAGAGAAAGAAATTATGATAAACCATAGACCGTTGATCAAATAATATGATTATGCAAATTAAAAAGGACTAGTGCCTTATGGAGTCAATGAAGCTGAAATGCGCCAGAGAATTAAACACAAGTCTAGAAATCAAGCTAGTAAATGTTAGGTGATGCAAGTGCTCTTGGTAAGTTTTAAGAGTTTTTTGTTTGTGATCTTAACTTATGGTGGCTGGATGTCCTAACCGGTAATACCTTCAGTGGCTCCGTTCGAAGACATGACGGACTTGTCTGGGGTCAAAGGTAAGTGTTCAATAACTTAACTACCAGTGCCCAGATTAGGTAGCCCGACACCCACACTTGGAATTTGCCCACATGCCTCGGTATTTATCGAACAACACCGGTGCGTTGGTTATGGGGAAAATTTTTAGTTAAGTTCCTCTTGTGGGGTTTAAAGATCCAATGCCATTTCTGGGTATTCCGATCGAATATCGGTCAGAGCATACTCCAGCAAAGGGGGAAGGGGGATAATTAATTAAAGGGATGTGAGTTGTGAATTTTATTAAGTTAATTAATTAAAACTCTCCGACAGAGAGCGCTCTTGACCTCGCCTTATGACAGTGGTTCAAGAGACTTAGTTAATCTATATGCTTGATGCAAGGATATGCAGTGGGAATGCTCTCCGATAGAGAGTGCTCTTGACATGGATTACGAAAAGTTCAAGAGACTTTCAATATTAATTGATTAACTTATTAAACAATGAAAAGACAACTCTCCGATAGAGAGCACTCTTGATCTACCTTATGGTGTGATTCAAGAGATTTGCATAGTTGATTTACTTAGAATGGTAGACAATTTAAAACAGAGTAATCAACTTAATTAATGATCTAGAAGTGATGAATCAACAATTAGTGATCTAAGCATGAGATATAATCAATGATGAAAACTAGCACTAATCTAAGCATACACACAACACAAGCCTCCCCAAATGGGGAAGGATGAGAGTGGGGACTTAGAAACCCCACTCAAACACAATATTTTTTATTAAACTTTATACAAAGTGCCTTAAGGATTTTAATCCTTGAAAGGACTTTTCAAATGAAAGCAAAATCACTCTACTTAATGTTAGGACTTGTGTAAAAAAAGGAGAGTACTTTTACTTTTACTTTTAACTTTTCTCAATACTTTTCAAAAAAAAGGGAAGAGGAAGTTTGAAAGAGAGAGAAAGAGCAAAGTGAAAAGAGGGCCGAAACAAAGGAAGATGAGGGAAAGAAGGAAAAAAAATGAAAGGAGGATCAAAACCAAAGAAGGGGAAGAAAGGGGAAGCCAACTATGAAGCTAAAGGAAGACAAAAATTTAAGAAAACGGGACAGCGAAAGAGAAAACAAATGGCTGTCATAAAAAAAAAAGAGGGCAGCGAACAATCAAAAGAGGGCTGTCCACAAGGAGGAAAAAGAGGGCTGTAAAACAGTAAAAAAGTGGGCAGCAAAAAGTCAAAAGAGGGCTGTCCACAAGGAGGAAAAAGAGGGCTGTAAAACAGTAAAAAGAAGGGCAGCGAACAGTCAAAAGAGGGCTATCCACAAGGAGGAAAAAGAGGGCTGCAAAAAGGAAGGATGAAAGGCGAGCCAAACAAGGCAAAGAAAGGGAAGCCAAAGGATGGAAAGAAGTAAACTAGGGCTTCCTAAGTAACCGGTAACCAAAAGAATTTGAAATTATGCATGGAACCCAAGAGAGAGAGCTAGACTCCCAGCTTTCTTATTGTATTTTGGAGAAGAAGATCTGTGTAGGTCCTGCAATGAAAGTGTTAGATTAAAAAGGTTGCTTGAATCCTGGGATAGAAGCAGCTGAGCTCACACCCTTCTTCAACCTGTGAAGCCTGAAAACACACTACAACTCAACACAAAATGTGAGATCAAAATACATGCTAGTATGCTAATAAAATTGAATCATGATCAACATTACGTATATACTAATTACTCATATCCATCAAAATACTAATCTACTTTGCATAAACAATCAAGTTGAACTACAAATGATTGTTCTACTGTGCCGACAATGGCCCTCTTGAGCTAACAAATAAACAATTTAATCTCACATAAGCATTAAAGAAAATAGGGGTTAGAGACAATATCACCTCAACCAATTGCAAAAAACTACCACATCCAAGAGCTCATGGACCTCCAAAGTCTGATCTTTATTAACAAATTAAAGCAAATTCTTGATACAATTCCTCAGAGTAACTCTGCTACAAAAGTCCATCCAAATAGAGCTGAAAGAGCCTCTTTTTAAGAAATGAGAGAGTGCTAAAACCCTAAAACCAAAAAACCAACCCTAACCAGCTTAGCCACCTAACAAAGAGCCCAGACCTAAACTGGAGAACTGGGAGTGAGGGGAGGCCTCCACCCAGGCAAGGCGCCCCACTCCAAACCTGTGCACTGAAAACAAGCCAAGGATGAGGCCACATGTGTGAGTCTGGATGTAGGTAAGCTCATCCTTTAGGTCTGGTAGGAGCTTGAGCTAGGTTTGGGAAGCCCACTGATGGTGTAAGCTTCAGTATTCACCTCGATCAAATCACTGGACCAATGAGAGCTCTCCATCTCATCTTTAGCTAGAGATGACATGTCTAATAACTGATAATAAATTAATTGCTCTCTTAAATAATGACTGAAGATGAGTTATGATAACTCCAATCATCATAAGTGTTCCATGAGATGTCATTTAGCCTTTTATTTTATTAAATTTGATTTAATTTGGAGAGTTTTAGTTTTCTCCAAAATAATCATTTTTTTTAATAAAAATCATTTTTTTACTAAAAAATATTTTTTACTCAAAACTGACTTTTTTGAGTAAAAAGGCATTATGTGTCCGATTGCTGATCTGAAAGTTGGTTCTGACTGGCTGGCTGATCAAGAATGATTTTTGGCTCAAGGTTAGAGCCTTCAATCACTGAATTCTGAGTCAGGATCACGAACGGGTTTTTTCCATTTAATTTATGGAAAAATTAACCCAAAAAACTTAGGAAAAGTAATAAAAATTAAAAAATAATTTTTCACTGTTCGAAAAAAAAAAAATCGAAATTTTTTTAGGTGTCCAGATGACTTAGGACATGACCATGATCTATCTAAATAATGTCTAGTAGGCTTATAACACTCAATTGGGATCTAATAACCCCCCAAGGCCCAGAATTCAACATCGGGCATTCCAGCTTTGGAGGAAGCGGGAGAAAACCTCGTCAATTATACTCGGCTGAAGGCAAAGCATAATTGTCAGGGGAAAAAAACTCCCTAGAATACCCTATTTGAGATTCTACGTCTTAGGAGACCGAACCACTCAAAAATATCCTACTAGCATATTTTATTACAAACCCCGCGGGGCCATGGTCAAAATTATTCAAATAAAAAAGTGACTAGCCAATATTGACTAGACAAACAGACGGATCAACTGATACACTAGAATCAGACTTTGAACAAGTCTATCAACTAGCGGCTCCTCGGGTAACCCAAATTATGGTACAAAAATTTGGATAACATCTGGCTCCAACTGCAGGACGTGTGCTCGATCTAGTCTCTTATGCAAGGAGAGCATACGAGAACCCCAGAATCTCTGGTTTCCATATCCTGTAAAAACATCTCAACTTGACAAGAAAACCTTAGTAGCACAAGTTTTATGAAAACAAGCCAATGATCCAAAAGTTACTTTATTCAAAAAAAAGGCAAAACTTATCTGAAAATTTTATTTATTTCTAAGTACAAAAAGAAAATGCTAAAGTAAATGCTCACTTTAAGGAGCCTATTTTCCTACTCTAAGCATGATACAAAAAAGGTTAGGTGTAATCATAAATTCAGTGTAGCCACCTAAGCATTTTATTAATATAAAAAGGTTTTTCCTTATCTTTGGTTACCAGCCAAAGTAAGGACACAATTTCCAGAAAATGCAAACCTGTGTGGTGATCCAGAATGGGTGGGCTGGATGGGGAATCATGGGCATGAATAATGTCATCAAACTTCTTTCCAAATTGGCAGATGCTCACACAGGCTACTTCTATCCATGACTGGATAGCGCTGATATATAAATTGGGACAATGCGGCAGGTCGACTACTCCATCATGTTGATAATCAAGGCTTGTCAAATAATAACTCGTTGTATAAGCCCCAAGGTACTCCAAAACATAAGGAACATTTATACGTGAAGACCATGGCTAAGAAAAAACTTCAACTAGTTGTATCCCATCTAATTCATCACCGCACTACTTTTTCAAATCCTTATTACTGATCCTTAGATACAATTCTGACTGATCATATGAAAACTCTGACTGCTCTTCCTTATAACTTTCATAAGTCTCAAAAGAACAACTCCCCTTGCTGGACATATCATAGATGAGGTTCTCAAAAATATTTTCAAAGGTATCATAGGTTGGATTTTCAATAAAAGTCCAATAGTTATCATCATCATCTATGTCAGATATGAGAGATGCCTCATCACTGGTATCAAGTCCATGTCTATACTTCTCATTTTGCTCAAAACCATCTTCTTCAAAAAGTTGGTTTTCAAAGATATCACAGGGGACCCAACTTTCCAAATATTTGTCATCCAGAGGAGTGCATGGAGGAATCTCATCACATGAAACTTCTAATATTGGATTTTTAATTGAAGTCTCAAAGTTATCATCCATCTCATATGTAAGGGATTCTTCCTCACTTGTATCACATCTAATTCTATATCCCTCGTCATGATCATAGTCATCTTCTTTAGAAAAAAGGTCACAAGGTAGTAAAACTTCCAAACTATCATCATTATGCTCATTAGTAGGATTAGTGCTAAATTTTTTAGTGAGATCATCCAATTGCTGACTATAATCTTCAACTTGACCTCGGGTTTCTATGGTGAAAGAATGGAGTTGTCCAACTGTGTTAATGTATTCAGGCTCTCTTGAATATTGTTTTGTCTCTCTCCAACTTTCTTCAAAAATATCATGCATGTCATCTACACAGTTTATGTACTTAGGCTCACTTGATGATGCTTTAGGAGCACAACCCTCTGGAAAACCATGCTCCTGAACATAGCATGCATAATAACAAGAAGATTCTTCATGAAGGTCTTCACATGCCCTGCAAAATGGCTTATACTGCTCAACCATGTTAGCAGCCTCTAGTTGATGGGGAGGCCTCTAATCATGGTTGGGAGGCTTTCTTTTCCAAGTTGGCTTGGCAGGAAAGGTTCTAGGAGTGGATAGAGTTTGGGATATTTCCATTGTGATCACTCTATTTTGAATTTCTTTTAACTGTGCTAAGCATTTCTGCTCTGCCTCCTCCATATTTTTCTTCATCTCCATCATTTGTTTTTCATAGGCATCATTCATAGCTGATAAAGGATCCTTGTCTTTTGGTTCACTGATTTTCAACGGATTTGAAGACCTTGAATAACCGTGGAGGTTAGATTCACTAGATGACTGCATGTTCAGATCAATCTTGATTTCCATCTCCTGAGCCTGGAGCAAGTTAGCAGGCTCCTTGTCTCTGATCTGGTACTACATTTTTCCACTAAGTGCCTCAATGTAATAGACCAAAATGGTTGGTTTAGTTGGGGCATACTCAGTAGGGATGGCATTTGAAAATTCTATGAACCTAGTATTGAAGTCATCCATTTTTTCTGTGTCTCTCTTCTTTATGTTGGTCAAGGACACAAGTTGATCTCGAGGTTCTTTCTTTTCACCGAACTTGTTGGGGAAAGAAGTTTTGAAAGCTGCTAGACTATTAAAGGAATTGTCTGGTAAATTGCTATACCAATCGCCTACCTTTCCATCCAGAGATAGAGCAAATAACTTCATATACATGTCATCATGTTGGCTGACCGGATCATTTATATAAGCATTGATACACCTAGAAAAGTTCCTAAGGTGCATGGTGGAGGTAATGGCATCAATGCCTGTATACATCGGGAGCTTCTCGACAGCTTTGTCTGGAAGACAGTGGGGCTGACCTGCTATCTGAGAAAAGTCAAGCTGAGTAAAATACTCACCCATTATGTCAGAAACAGTGGTATTAGTGTTTTCAGGAAATAAAGTGTGGATGTCTGAAACAGACTCAGATCCAAGTTCTGCAATAATCCTGCGAGAAGATAGTTTGTTTAATCTCCTCCTTAAGACCTTTTCGGGGTCAGGGATGAAATCGACCAAACCTACAGAGTTTCTTCTAGTAGAATACCTTGAGGTGTTAACTGACAGTGGAGTCACCAGGTGGACTTAAGTCTAAATTCAGAGAGTGATTGGACTAAAAATATACCAAAAAGGATAAAAAGGTAAAAAACTAAAAGAAACAAAGGTCGTCCAGGAACAAAAAGACTTGTCCCCAGCAATGGCGCCAAAAGATGTTGTCTGCCGATTGCACACCAGCAGCAAAAATCTTCTGAAAGTTGTCTCCTCACTTGAGAAAGTGGGAGAGGTGTGACCTTGGGGGCAAGCACAGAGCTAGGTACTGTCACCTACTCCTAGCTCCTCTGTTTAGGCTAACTCCTAACGAAGCCAAGGGGGTTAGTCCCTACAAAAGAGTTTCTATGGCTCTTAAGTTGTTAAAGTGTTTTGATTAGTTGTGGATGCGTATGGGTGTTATTTAGGAGTTATTATGATTTGAAGTGTTTGTTTATTATCAATATGACACTAAATCAAAAGCAATCCACGTTGCTAACAAGAGATTACATAGATAAGCAAAAATTCTAGACTTTAATAGTGCATTCAGAGAAAGAAATTATGATAAACCATAGACCGTTGATCAAATAATATGATTATGCAAATTAAAAAGGACTAGTGCCTTATGGAGTCAATGAAGCTGAAATGCGCCAGAGAATTAAACACAAGTCTAGAAATCAAGCTAGTGAATGTTAGGTGATGCAAGTGCTCTTGGTAAGTTTTAAGAGTTTTTTGTTTGTGATCTTCACTTATGGTGGCTGGATGTCCTAACCGGTAATACCTTCAGTGGCTCCATTCGAAGACATGATGGACCTGTCTGGGGTCAAAGGTAAGTGTTCAATAACTTAACTACCAGTGCTCAGATTAGGTAGCCCGACACCCACACTTGGAATTTGCCCACATGCCTCGGTATCTATCAAACAACGCCGGTGCGTTGGTTATGGGGAAAAGTTTTAGTTAAGTTCCTCTTGTGGGGTTTAAAGATCCAATGCCGTTTCTGGGTATTCCGATCGAAGATCGGTCAGAGCATACTCCAGCAAAGGGGGAAGGGGGTTAATTAATTAAAGGGATGTGAGTTGCGAATTTTATTAAGTTAATTAATTAAAACTCTTCGACAGAGAGCGCTCTTGACCTCGTCTTATGACAATGGTTCAAGAGACTTAGTTAATCTATATGCTTGATGCAAGGATATGCAGTGGGAATGCTCTTCGATAGAGAGTGCTCTTGACATGGATTACGACAAGTTCAAGAGACTTTTAATATTAATTGATTAACTTATTAAACAATGAAAAGACAACTCTCTGATAGAGAGCACTCTTGATCTACCTTATGGTGTGATTCAAGAGATTTTCATAGTTGATTTACTTAGAATGGTAGACAATTTAAAACAGAGTAATCAACTTAATTAATGATCTAGAAGTGATGAATCAACAATTAGTGATCTAAGCATGAGATATAATCAATGATGAAAACAAGCACTAATCTAAGCATACACACAACACAAGCCTCCCCAAATGGGGGAGGATGAGAGTGGGGACTTAAAAACCCCACTCAAACACAATATTTTTTATTAAACTTTATACAAAGTGCCTTAAGGATTTTAATCCTTGAAAGGACTTTTCAAATGAAAGAAAAATCACTCTACTTAATATTAGGACTTGTGTAAAAAAAGAAGAGTACTTTTACTTTTACTTTTAACTTTTCTCAATACTTTTCAAAAAAAGCGAAGAGGAAGTTTGAAAGAGAGAGAAAGAGCAAAGCGAAAAGAGGGCTGAAACAAAGGAAGATGAGGGAAAGAAGGAAAGAAAACGAAAGGAGGATCAAAACCAAAGAAGGGGAAGAAAGGGGCAGCCAACTATGAAGCTAAAGGAAGACAAAAATTTAAGAAAATGGGACATCGAAAGAGAAAACAAATGGCTGTCATAAAAAAAAAAAAAGAGGGCAGCGAATAGTCAAAAGAGGGCTGTCCACAAGGAGGAAAAAGAGGGCTGTAAAACAGTAAAAAAGAGGGCAGCGAACAGTCAAAAGAGGGCTGTCCACAGGGAGGAAAAAGAGGGCTGTAAAACAGTAAAAAGAGGGGCAGCGAACAGTCAAAAGAGGGCTGTCCACAAGGAGGAAAAAGAGGGTTGCGAAAAGGAAGGATGAAAGGCGAGCCAAACAAGGAAAAGAAAGGGAAGCCAAAGGATGGAAAGAAGTAAACTAGGGCTTCCTAAGTAACTGGTAACCAAAATAATTTGAAATTATGGATGGAACCCAAGAGAGAGAGCTAGACTCCCAACTTTCTTTTTGTATTTTGGAGAAGAAGATATTTGTAGGTCTTGCAATGAAAGTGTTAGATTAAAAAGGTTGCTTGAAGCCTGGGATAGAAGCAGCTGAGCTCACACCCTTCTTCAACCTGTGAAGCCTGAAAACACACTACAACTCAACACAAAACGTGAGATCAAAATACATGCTAGTATGCTAAGAAAATTGAATCATGATCAACATTACGTATATACTGATTACTCATGTCCATCAAAATACTAATCTACTTTGCATAAACAATCAAGTTGAACTACAAATGATTGTTCTACTGTGCCAACAATGGCCCCCTTGAGATAACAAATAAACAATTTAATCTCACATAAGCATTAAAGAAAATAGGGGTTAGAGACAATATCACCTCAACCAATTGCAAAAAACTACCACATCCAAGAGCTCATGGACCTCCAAAGTATGATCTTTATTAACAAATTAAAGCAAATGCTTGATACAATTTCTCAGAGTAACTCTGCTACAAAATTCCATCCAAATAGAGCTGAAAGAGCCTCTTTTTAACAAATGAGAGAGTGCTAAAACCCTAAAACCAAAAAACCAACCCTAACTAGCTTAGCCACCTAACAAAGAGCCCAGACCTAAACTGGAGAACTGGGAGTGAGGGGAGGCCTCCACCCAGGAAAGGCGCCCCCACTCCAAACTTGTGCACTGAAAATAAGCCAAGGATGAGGCCACATGTGTGAGTCTGGATGTAGGTAAGCTCATCCTTTAGGTTTGGCAGGAGCTTGAGCTAGGTTTGGGAAGCCCACTGATGGTGTAAGCTTCAGTCTCCACCTCAATCAAATCACCGGACCAATGAGATCTCTCCATCTCATCTTTAGCTGGAGAAGACATGTCTAATAACTGATAATAAATTAATTGCTCTCTTAATGATGACTGAAGATGAGTTATGATAACTCCAATCATCATAAGTGTTCCATGAGATGTCATTTATCCTTTTATTTTATTAAATTTGATTTAATTTGGAGAGTTTTATTTTTCTCCGAAATAATCATTTTTTTTAATAAAAATCATTTTTTTACTAAAAATATTTTTTACTCAAAACTGACTTTTTGAGTAAAAAGGCATTATGTGTCCGATTGCTGATCTGAAAGTTGGTTCTGATTGGCTGGTTGATCAAGAATGATTTTTTGGCTTAAGGTTAGAGCCTTCAATCACTGAATTCTGAGTCCGGATCACGAACGGGTTTTTTCCATTTAATTTATGGAAAAATTAACCCAAAAAACTTAGGAAAAGTAATAAAAATTAAAAAATAATTTTTCACTGTTCGAAAAAGATTTTTTCAATTTTTTTTTATGTGTCCAGATGACTTAGGACATGACCATGATCTATCTAAATAATGTCTAGTAGGCTTATAACACTCAGTTGGGCTCTAATAACCCCCCAAGGCCCAGAATTCAACATCGGGCATTCCAGCTTTGGAGGAAGCGGGAGAAAACCTCGTCAATTATACTCGGCTGAAGGCAAAGCATAATTGTCAGGGGAAAAAAACTCCCTCGAATACCTTATTTGAGATTCTACATCTTAGGAGACTGAACGACTCAAAAATATCCTACTAGCACATTTTATTACAAACCCCGCGGGGCCATGGTCAAAATTATTCAAATAAAAAAGTGACTAGCCAATATTGGCTAGACAAGCAGACGGATCAACTGATACACTGGAATCAGACTTTCAACAAGTCTGTCAACTGGCGGCTCCTCAGGTAACCCAAATTATGGTACAAAAAGTTGGATAACAGAACCCTTTCACAAACTTTCTATAATAGGTACATATTGCAATGAAGCCTCTTAATTCGGTGATGTTTTTTGGTGATGGCAATTCTAAGATAGCCCTAATTTTTTCCATATGTAATTTCAATCCTTCTTTCCCAATAATGTTCCCAAGATACAATATTTCCTTCATCCCAAATTCACATTTAGACATCCTAGCAAACAAAGACTGTTCTTGCAAAGTTCTCAACACAATCTCTAGATGATGCAAGTGCTCTTCCCAAGTTTTACTGTAAATGAGAATATCATCAAAGAAAACCAAAACAAACCTTATAATATGCTTGCAAAATATTCTATTCATGCATGTTTGAAATGTGTCTGGAGCATTGGTTAATCCAAATGGCATAACAAGAAAATCAAAGTGACTGTAATGACATCGAAAAGAAGCCTTTTGCACATCTTCTTCCTTCATTTGAATTTGGTGATAACCTGATCTAAGGTAAATTTTGGAGAAATATTTGGATCCAAATAGCTCATATATGATCTCATCAATGCTAGTAATAGGATACCTATTCTTGATGGTATTCTTGTTCAAAGCTCTAAAATCTATACACATCCTCAAGGTTCCATCTTTTTTCTTTACCAACACTACTAAAGAAGCATAAGGGCTAGAGCTTGGTCTAATGAGTCCCAACTCTAAGAGTTATTGGATGGCCTTATCAATATAATCTGTGAATTTCTTGGGATTTCTATAAGGTGGTATCTGAATGGGTGGAGTCCCCTCCTCCAAAACAATGTTGTTCTCAACCCCCCTATCAGGTGGTCTACCATGTGGAAGATCTCTAAAAACTTTTACATAATTTTTCAATAGTTTCTCTATCTCCTTTGGGTGTTAAAAAACATTTATTTTTGGATTGGGATATGTGATATGACATTCAGCATCCCATTATATGTCCCCATGCCTCAATATATATCTTATACTATTGCAAGTCACTACTTGATTTGGGTAAGTGTGTTTCTCCCTCAAAACCCTTAGTGTGACCTTTTGAATCTTGAAATTTCATCTCAGGAATTTGATAATTTACTGTATGCTTCCCTATAGAATACATCCATTTCAATCCCAAAACCAAATTATTATCAGCAACATCAAACACATAAAATCTATCAACAAAAGTATAGTTACCTATTGTTACTTGCAGCTTTGGAACCCATGTTTTGTACTGCATTGTGTTGTGACCGAGAATGACAACTGTGAAGTCGTCGAATGGTTCAGTAGGTATCTTCCTTTTCTCCACCATATCTTCATCAATTAAGTTATTTGTGGCTCCTCCATATACCAACACTGAAGCTCTTTTTCTTAATACTACACCTTTTCATCGAATAGTGTGATAGTAAGGCACTGCTGAAAGTACTATCATTCTTGCTTTGTCTGGTGAAGGTTGATTTTCTTCTTGTATTTCTTCTTCATATGTTTTCTCATATGCTTCATATATATTTTAATTGTGTCCTTATTCATCCATACCCCCTTCATACTCATCATTATCAGAAAATACTTCTATGTATTGAACTTTTCCCTTAGTGCATTTATGCCCCTGTGTCCATGGTTGAAAGCATGTGAAGCACAATTTTTTTTTTCGAAGTTCATCAATGTTTAGTCCTTATTTATTATTATTTTCAATTGAATCTCTTTGCAAAGGATTCTTATCAGGTGCATCTCTTTTCCAAGGCTTCTTTTCAAATCAAAAGTTAGGCTAAGGAGGAAATCGTGTTCTAGGAAGCACATTTTGGAGATCTCTAGTCAAGCTCATCGCATCTTTTAATATAGTGGGATTGTGGGATTTGACCAAAAATTTTAAGGTTTCAGCCAAATATTCAGTGAAAATAAATACTAACCTTCCCATAGGCACATCAACCACCTTGAATGATAATTTTTGAAATTCGATCATATAATCAATCGGGATCCCAACTTGCTTTAATTGTGCTAGTTCTTTGAAAGACAATTCCATATCTTTTTTCTCAAATATCTCTAGTACCCTATTAATAAATTCTAGATATGTGTTAACATGATCATGACACAAATTTTTCATGCCATGGAACCACCATTTATTGGCATCTCCTTCCAAGTGCAATATGGCCATTTTTAAGGCATCTTCTTCCACCATTGGATTCAGCTGAAAATACACATCTAATTTTTTCACCCAAGTGTTAGCAGAACTTTGAGAGGAACCATAAAAATTAGGGAGAGGCACTTTACTAATGGCACTATTTAATTCTTTTTTTTTTTGTATAAATACTTATTATATTCCTTATTTTTAATTTTGTTTGCAGCAAGAAAGTACTGATCAAATGGTACACTTCTTTTACAATCTTCATCCAATTTATCCCATTCTTTTGCCATTGTAGCAAGTTCAAGTTGAATGTTAGGCTCTTATTTGGGTACAAGAAATTTAGTTGCATTAGGCCTTGGTGTGCTCTGAAATTCATGGGGTCTATTATGAGGTCATGTTCTTGAGAAAATATGCTCACCCATTGTATTCTTTTCTTTTGATTGTGAACTGCTCCTATCTCCTATTACTCCTAATTTGCTTCCAAATTGGCTAACCAACAATTCGAACCCTTTCATAAGCTGTTGGTTCATGTTATTGTTTATGTCATAAAATAGAGGTTGTATGAGTTTAATATATTCCACCTTATTAGGATCATTGTATTTCTTCCCCTCGTTAGTCATAGTTTTAGAAGAATGTACCTCTTCTTCTACTACTTCTTCTTCTCCAACAAAAACACCTTCAACTTTAGGATCCAAGGGTGATGGCTTATTTATTTGATTATTTTTTAATACCATAAGGTTCCAATACCATGCTATTATACCACTTGTAATTTCCCTTTTTGAATTTTTATTAAATGACCAAATTTTTCACTTTTTTCCCCTATTTCGACCTTTGACTAGTTTTGATATCTAGGTCTCCAAATTGGCCCAAATTATCCCAAATATTCTCAGACTATGTATGAATAATATTAATACCTAAATATTCTGTTCATATATTATTTACAACCCTCCAATCACTTCTGAAAACTATTTTTATATTATGATCAAATAAAGAGTCTTTACTAGCAATTTCGGGTTCCCACCCCCCTCCCCTCCCCGAGTAAATGATGGAAATGGCTTCTCAAATTCTCCCAAACCCACTCAAATTTATGAAAAGAGTCATGGTATTTGTAAGGAACATTTTTAAAGTCTCATATGCACCATGTTTCAGTTTATAAAGGATTTTATGACTCTTTCCAAAACAGCTCCCAAATCACAATTTCGACCCTTGGGGAAAATGCACCAAATCTTCTCCCAATGCAATAAAAATGAGTAAAATGGATTCCAATGATTAATTACTGAACATGAGAATTGAAATAAACATTAATTAAAGTCCATTAATAATATATTTATCATATATACATTCCTCCATTCTAAATAATAAGCATTACCATGGCATATATCAAAATAGAGTGGAAATGGTCATTGTTTGCTCATTAAAAGTCATTTTGACATACAAATATTGGGTATTTAGAATTGAAAATTTCTGAGAATAAATAAAAGAGAATATTTCACTGCTTAAAATAATAAATATATCAGGAATATCTCTCCCAAATAGTACAATATCTCACGCAAGGTGCAATCCCTCCATGAGCATGCATATGCAAAGAAAACTAGAAAAGGCTGAGAGGAAGTGTTGCAATATAAGAAACCACAAGATTCCCTGTATATTCCACCTAAAATTATGAATACATTAAATCTCCTTTAAATAACTGAGTGGCCTCTCCAAACACCAACTTGGATGGGAATCTTTCACCCTCGAAATTGGCTAAGGCAAGAAAACTAGTGATCCACTAGCTCTCACAATTCACAAATGACAATTTTTCAAATGATAAAAATACCTTAAATTGGTTTATCCGTGTATTTAATAAACATCCTTAGCCTTATAAGGTTCCCAATCCTTCCACAAAATCAATCCAGTTCTAATTAGGGTGTGTGCTCATGATTTTCCATGTGTCCTCCCTTTCTTAGCCTTACACCTTCCCCAAATTCGAGTTGGATCCCATTGAGCTTACCCAACTTCATGAGAGCTCTCCCGGATTCTCTATTTTGATCAGACATGTCAGATATGTCAGATTTTATCCTTCATATCTGATTTGTGTCATATTTTTGATAGCATCTTCATCATTGTTGTCATAGAGCTAGGGAATCTAGTCCAAGTGTCTCACTAGCTCCAAAATGACTCTTCATCTCCCATGTAAGTTAAATTTCCTCCCAAATTAGAACTATGATGCATATGGCCAAGTTTATTAGCCTTATAACTCATCCAATAACCTTTATAATTCCCATGGATTCGAAATTGAAAGAGGAGGATTCCATGTGGCACCAAATTTCTAGCTTGTGTGGGCCCCATAGTCTCCACGTGTCTCCATGATCCATTGCCACTTCAATTTTATCTTGTATTTATTTAATACGCTACATTATTAAATATTTATCCCATTATAATTTCTGAACATCATTTATTATATCCCTTATTAAAATTCCAAATGTATCCATCCAACCTAGGGAACTACTAGGATTGATGGAATTGTCCTGATAGGCAATTATTTGAATGGGGACATTACAGTATCTAAACATAACAACTGACTCATGAGGGATATGGCCAACTATATTTCATAATTAAACATATTTTTGTCCGTAGGGAAATCTTGATTTTGTAAAGACGCATCTAGTTTGAAACAAGTGGTGAAAAAGGACCGTTTATGATCAATAGTTGCTTCACGGAATGATTAGACCAGGATTTCTTCATCGAAATATTCATAGACTTGGGTAAATGTAGAAGGAACTAAAAAGGAATCTTGGGTGACTAATGGGATAAGATGACACAAGATTTTAGTCTTGGATGCATCCATAATTACTCTCTCGGAATAGGAATAATTAGAAGCGCACCAGTCAATGAACTCATGAAAACCTAGGGCTTGTTCTGGGAAGAAAAAATGGAATTATGACCTATAAAAACCATGGATGTATATAACTTGGTCCTTAAGTATTTTTAATTTGAATTTTAGTTGGTTTACTGAACCATATGATAGTAAAGTATCAAAAACTTCACAATCTTTATCTTCAAAAACCTCTTCAATATTTTGGTATTCCAATGCCTGAGCCTCTACTCCCTCTATATTGTCCATTTTAAATGCTCTTTGGTGAGATAAAATAGCCTACCTAGTCAATTGACAATTCGAAAGGAATTTGTCTGATTTGGCTTCTTTCGCGCAGTATTGAGCTCTTGATTTACAATGCACAAACAGACAAATGGTCCTTCTCCATGTACTTTCCTTTTAGAGTATTTTATTCTTTGGGATCTTATATTATTCTTCAGTTATCTCTCCCATGTGAAGCTCCCTCTTCCCACAGATCTTATCTCCTTTTATTTTGAACCATTAATCTTGATCATTTTTTAACCTCGTATTTCCATTCCCGCTACATTATCCAACCTTATCTCTCCTGTAACTCTTGGTAGCAGATCTTTTCAAAATCATATATCTATTATTCATTCACTTACCACTGTGGATGTTCTTTCATATTTAACATCACCCATCCAAATAATAACCAAACTGCACCTTTCATCAACAGACTGGCATCCAACCCTTGATCTCATCCTTCATAAATCTCCATCATTTATCAATCACTAACTTTAACATTTCGTTTAGATCTAGTTTTACAAACAGTGTGCATATTCCTCTAGTGGATTCATCCTCCATTGTAGATCTTGATCAACATTAATCTAAACCTTTGATTTCTTTCATGCTTTAGCCAATTCCACTGGGGATCCATGTGATTTTATTCGTGCATATTGTAGTAGCAAAATAATTATGGACCTTAGATCTTATCCCCGTCAAATATACACCCTTGATTATGTGATCCCTTTAATTAATTCTATCAATTTCAATACTCTCTTTATCCTCACAAATTCAATTGGTGGAATGAACATCCACCATCAATCTTTATCAAGCCTCAATATCAACCATTGATTTATGCAGTTTATACCACTTTCTGCTGATCTCCAAAATTATTTTCTTCGCGCATGTTCACCGAGCGAAATGATTGTCAATTGTTGATCACCTTTACATATTTATATCCATCATTGATTTAGGTAGGATGTAACCTTTTCCGCTGATTGGAAAATTTCATTCCTTCACTCTAGTTCGACCAGCAGAATCCTTCCCGACCGTAGATCAACATTACCTTTTTCAGCTAACCGTTGATATGTGCTTCCGTTTAACTCATTTCGTTGGCCAGCCAAATTTCTTTCCTCATGCAACTTTAGCTAGTGGATTTATCTATAGTTGTAGATCTTCCTAACTATATATATTCACCATTAGAACTTGTCACAAGATAACAAAGTGTGGATTTTCTATTTAAGTCTATTTTAAATACTTAAAGCATGATTTTTTCAGAATGTATGGTTTTCAAGCTTAGAAATAGCCCCCTCTCATTAATTTTCAAGCCCTTTCCACATACCTATGGTCATATTATGAAATTTTGAGCTCCTACCTTATTTCTCCTAAGGTCTTCCCCCTTTTCCAGGTGCTAACCAGAAATGGTTCTAACAATGGGCTCATGAAGACACTTGGAAGCTTGTGGAGCATCTGGATGACTAGATTCCCCACACATGTGGAATAATCTTCATCCAAATTCGAACACTTGGGTAATATAATGTTATTGGAGGGTTATGTGGTGTCAAATATCAAATAATGATCCAATGAATTCTAATATGTAAAGGACAGTAACTCCCATGGAAGAGGAAAAGACTAGAATACAAGGTGTGCCACTTGGAAGGAGATTCCATGCACTCTATCACAACAAATGATGAAAGATTCTATGAAAAATATGGTAAATTTAGAACTGATTGTAGACATATGAAAAATATGACATGACAGGGCTAAAAATAACCACCAAGAGGTCGAATTTGGGATTTATAGGAATCCATTCGAATTGGGGAAATAATTGGAGGATGAAGAGGAAGATAAGTGTCATTAGAGTTACTAAACCACTAAGATGAGTTGGAGGAATACCATAGAGGGAAATTCAAACTTAGGAGTTCTCGTGAATTTAATAAAATGATTTCATGAGGAATCATAATATATTTTTATCATTTTTTAATTTTCCTTTGTCATTTTGGATAGATTTTTCTTGTCCATTGCATGGTGAGTGTTCACTCTCCTTGCTTATGAACCAATTTTGAGGAATTTGGATTCCTTTCCAAGTTGGTTGATGGAGAGGAAATTCATACCTCTCATTGGAGCTTAATGAATGATTTTTAGTTGCAGGTTGAAGTTCCATATAGTTTAATTCTCATCTATCTCCCTATTCTCTCATCCCTTCTTCTCCATCCCCCCATAGTCTCATGTTGATGGCGCACTTGTTGGAGTGGTGCTAGCGTTTTTCTGATTATAGTTGATGCCAAATATTTGATGTATTATTTATGTTTATTTAATCTCATGTAAATATTCTATGTAATTCTAAATATCATAAATACATGTATGAAAGGATCGCATTCCCCATGTTCTTGAATAGCTAGTTTTCATGGATTTGGCTTCAATATTGAAGTAGTTTTATATCAGATTTGTATGAGGAATTTTCTCTGATTTTTATGATGCTGGGGAAGCCATATATTATGTAATACTCTGTACATTAATTTCCATATTGTATTCATCTCTAAATCCAAGAAACTCTTGTGTGAAACTCTTGCAATACCATTCTACTAATTCACTAGTTTTCATGTATTTGACTCCCATACTGAATGAGTTGTATACAAGAATTGTATGAGGGGATGTCTGTGGTGTTTAATAATTTTGGGGAAGAAATTTTTATTTGGTATATAGTATCTATATGTCACATCCTTATCTGATCCTTTAACTCTACCTTTCATATGTCAAAATCGAGCTAGTTATGCAATTTCCCCATAAGCAATTTCACTAAAAGTTATCAAAGGAATGTGGAACTCTATAACCAGTTTGCAAAAATAATAACCATGTGTAATTAAATTACATTATTTCTTATGATTTTCCCCATACTCTTATTACAGATTTTGGAAACAGAGTTGGCCTACAGCCTGGGGGGGGGTGGGGTTCATCACAATTTCCTAGTAATTTTGGCCTTTTTGTCAGCATCCCCCAACAAGGTTGACGAGGTATAAATTCAGATATAAAGCATCCATAAAACAAATTGGTATTATTTAAGGCTCACCATACCATTTTCTTTCAAATTCGGTACCATTTGGTGAAAGTTGGAACCCTCTAGAGTCATGACTAGTTAAGCTCAAAATTTGCCCAATTTGTAATTTTCTCCAAAATTCCAAGAAGGCACATTACAGAATGTATAACATCACACAGTCTCATTCCTAAAGTGATAATGGATTATATATGATTATAATTCACCAAGTATTATCATGACCTTTAAATATTTGACTCTAAACCTTTAAAGTGTGTTGGAGTGATTAAGGATCTGGTTGTTAGCACAACTTCCATCTAAGAGCATTCTGCTATATGTTGTAGTAGCATATTTTCCCCAAAGATATGGTGTGTTATTATCAATTACATGTGCTAATAGGATGGGAGGAACCATGAATAGAATATGAATTATGCAATCATTCCTTTGTTTGTAGGAGAAACAAGAAGACCATATAGGGAATCCATAAATGCATATGTGTTAAGTGAAGGTATCATTCATACAAATTATCTAATATACATTGTTGAGGTTGACATGGGTGGTTGTATGTTTACAGGAGGGAGTGATTATGATAATAAATATTAACCATTTGATGGATTTGAAAGAGACAAATCCCACACAATATATGATTTGGGACCTGTATTTTGATGGATATTCCACCAAAGAGGAAGCATGAGCTGGTGTAGTGCTCATCTCACCCAACAAAGAATCATTTTTGTTGTTCTTTAAATTGCATTTTGAAACCACAAACAATGTGGTTGAACATCATGGGGGATTCACTTGTTGATCAATATCCTATCACGTTAGTTCATATTGTGGGTTTTTAAATTATTAAAAATTGAACCAATATATTGCAGGTATTGGGGGGATCAGGGGTTTAAGGTGGGGGTGGGTAGGGTGGTTTATAAGGATTGAGGTATAAAAAGGGGTGGGGAGGAGGTTTTAAGTATTGGGAGGGGGTTTCAACAAAAACAGTTTGGGTCAATATCTCTGGAAATTAAGGGTATTCTTTAATATCCCACAATCGCACGTGCTATGTGAGATGTTCACTAAGTGAGGTCCCCGTGTTGAACATGAATAATTAATATTTGGGTTAGAGGAAACAAGAAGAATGTGAATTACCCAAATAACATTATTTGGATATTCAGAGTTGATAGTGGAACAAATTAAATCCATTTATCAAATCAAGCAACCTAGAATGAGAGCTTATACGAATGTAGTATGGGATTTGATTGACAATTTATTTCATGCATTTAATATTACTGTTGTTCCAAGAGAAAAGGATAAAAAAGTTGATTCCTTAGTAGTATAATCAAGTACATTTGAGCATCCTACACATATTAAATTCAAGCATGAAGTAGATATTATGTATAGACCATCAGTTCCTTATAATACCAAACATTGACAAGTGTTTGAAAATGATCTCCAGATTAAAATATTTATGGAACAAGAGGATGAATTATCTAGTACATGAATTTATCAATAAAATAATGGAGATGAAAGTGTTGTAGAAATAGTAGCTCCAATGCTACAAGCAAATATGTTAAGAATAAGCACATGAAATATATCTTGCTACTAATATAATTCTCACAAGCATACACAGAAAAAATAGAGAGAACAAAAGAGACTGAATCACATGAATGAAGAGATGAATATTGGAATGTATCCTTCCATTAATTAATGATGAATAATAGTGTACATAAATAGTACACCCATCATAGGAAAAATCAAGTTGTATGGATACAACTCATAAAGCTCAAAAAGGTAGACTTACCAAATATGGTAAAACCCCCATAGGTGGCTAAATCACTTCACAAATTAGTCAAGAACCTCACAAATTATCAAAAGAATTTTAATCCTGGAAAATGGAGAGAAAATCATGGACGATGGGTTGGAAACAAAAGATACCAGTTTCCTAGTTAACTAGCTTTACCTTATCCATAGAAAAGAGGGATAAAAGAAGAATAAGGAAAAATCTGTAGGAAATCATAGTTACTAATTCTAGATATCCGTAAATTGTTCAAGATCAACACAGAATCAGAAATAAAATGATTCCTGGGGTATAGATGGAACGTGTTGACTTTAAGGTGCAAGTGGATGCCAACTAATTAGCTAGTGGGTAGCAATTTAACCAAATAATAATTATATATTTAATCCTAAGTTATGAGTGGGTTTAATAATATCCCAAGACCCCCCTTTAAGTCTGAATTTATGATGGTATGTCAAAAATATAGGTGTGTATAGGACCCAGCAACAAGTCTATGGTCACCCTTTAACAATTATAATGTCTAGAAAAGTGAGGAAAGAGGAAAAACCACATGAGGAAAATCCTCCCTCGAGAAAGGACAAGGCACATAATTTGAAATAATATTCCTTCAGAATATATTTATATTCACTTGAATGAGATGGATGAATTGCTTCTTGGAGAAATATTTGATGAACAGATCATGAACTCCATGATCATGCGCTAGAGTGTAGAACTTGCAAGAAGGAAGTGGAGAGACTATCGATATATCATCAATTGATGAAGTAGGAGAATTATTTGAACGCTTCTTGATTCTGTAAAACTATGCTTTGCAAAAAAAATATTAAATTGAAAAGATATATGTGCATACTCCTTCCCAAAGAGTACAAAAATTAAGACAATTTGTTACACACTCAATTCCCTGAAAAGCTAGAAAATTGTGATGTGAATCACATGTCATTCTTCCAATATGATGTAGCACCTTCCAAGATCTGATATGAGGCTGATAAAAATATTATATATCAGGAAAAATAACATATGAAACAACAAAGACAAATGCTTTAGTGACTCCATGAGGATATAGGGCTAGACTAGGAAAACTATAAGCAAATAGGGAAAACTGATAGGTGTAAAAATATCAATGATGGATGGACATGAGATCTGAACCATAAGTGTTTATATAAGATCCAAACATTTTTAATACCATTCCAAATATTACTAAGGTCATGGATAACCAACCATTGAAATATAGGCAAGACTGCAAACCATGTAATATAAGTAACACGGCATAAGAGACCAATGAGGAATCAACTAGTGAACTTGGGATTTGTAGTCTTAGAATTATTCAGAGGTATGGTATATGTTATGGATGGTGTTATGAATTGTTATATTGCATGCATATCATCCTCAAAACAATATTCTAAATAATATATATAATCTTGTGAATGAAATGAGGAAGATATGCTCAAAGACAAGTAAGTATCTAGTGAAAAATCACAATTTTGGGGAGATGGATCTAGTAGGATGATAGGAGGATTATCAAAGAAAGGATATGATATTTATGTTTCTCATATATCAGAGACTAAATATATATCAGATACATGAGTAAAGGATTTAAATCTGGCACTCAATGCATAATTTATATCACCTTGGAACTGCGCAGTATGACAGTGTTTTGAGGAATCAGCGGGCTTCTCTAGCTCATTTGGAACTTCGATCTTGTTCTTATCAAGAAGGTGAGACATGATTTACATATTATTATTGAAACATTTCTTCTTTGAATTCAATCCCTTTCTGAAATAAGGACACATAGATGTGCTCCCTTTCTTCTTACCCTTCTTTACTGAATCTTCAATAGTAGGCTTCGAACTTTCATCTTCAATTTCCGACTTTGGCTTCTTCTCTTTTAGAATTGTATTTTATTTGGATTTTATATTTTTTCTTCCTTGAACCATGAGAGAATGATCCTTTCCCTTGGAAGAATTAAGGATACCCATAAGGATCAATTTATCTTTCTCCTTTGTTAGTGAATCAAGTAAAGTATTTAAAGAATGAATTTTCCACTTAGGAACAACAAGCGTAGTAGCATGAAAAGTAGACACAAAAACTAAGTAATCTAAAGCAACACGTCTCAACATATTGCAAACCACCAGCGATTTTAACGCAACGAGATGGATGACGAGTTGGACGTTGAGCTGGACATGCTGTGCAAAAGGTAGGATGAATGCGTTCTGTTTATTAATTTAGCCCAAAAATATTATAAAGTCTACAAACAAATATATAAATTAGTCAATATATGAAATGCACTTTAATAATGTTATTTTTAATTAATAAAACCATAAAAATGATAAATAAAAAGATTTCATATAAACCTTAAATACACCCATACATGAGGTTGAATAATGATCTACGTGTCATAAAATATACAAAAGATAATAAAATATGTGTTTAAATGAATAATTTAACTACCAAAAATGATAAGAAATCTAGGATCAACATTCCCCCAAACCGAAGAAATGCCAGGTCCCACTGAGCAAAAAGAAAGAAAAACGATTTAGGAAGAAGGAAAACTAGCTGCTGCCTTCAACTTGGCAGATAAAGAAGGTAATTTAAACTTCACTCTTTTAACCTGTAAAATAACATATCTTTCATGTCACACATTGTATGAAAATTAAAAATGACTTTATTGGGTTTTCAACAGTTCCGAGGTTCAAAATAATTTTATTATTTATAAGGTTTAAAATTAATTCAACCATGTCCAAAGTAAAACTTTGGGCAGGTTGAACATATAACACAAAAACATAGATTGCATTTTAAATAACAAAAAGATTGATCATTTTTATGCATGACTGGGTAAAAGAATAGAATTATTAATAGTGAAATGGAAGTAAAAACTATTTTCCCAAAAAGAAAATTTAGTTAGGAAATTTAATCTTAAGTGCTATAATATAAGTAATTTTCTCAAATCGCTATTTGATATTTCATTTTCCTTCATTCAATTCTTCATATGGTAAGACCATATTGAATTTCGCTGTAAAATATGCTTTAAGCTATAGCCAAATTCTACTGTTTACATTCCTGAAAATACTTATCATTTATTAGAGATAAATAGATTTGTCATAAATAAAAATAATGTAATTTTTTACAAGTCAAATCCATCTTCCCCCAAACCAAAGAGATGGTGTGTCCTCAAGCCATACGGAGAGAAGAATTGATTGTTCCAGAAAAATGGAAAGAGTGTGAATGTTGTTAATATATATATATAT
>LPNX010868616.1:38103-60041 GCA_001517045.1 Pseudotsuga menziesii
CAAAGAATACCATAGGAAAACTATCCATCCATGCCTCATTGTAAAGATATCATGTCATTGTCAAGTATTTTAAGTGTACCCCAGAGTGTGTGAGATTTATAGCTATGGGTCCCATTTCTAAGATAATAACATCTTAGATATATGCGGAATGAGACGGTCAGGGAAAAGTAAACTTAGAGCCATTCTCAAATGACATTATAAAAAATTGGCCATGACATAATTTTTTGAATAATTTTTCATATATTATCACTATTTTACGAACTATGTGCATAGTGGTGTATTAACCAGATCTCATTTACCAGATATTGCCCTGCTACCAGCAGGCCTGTTCAGTAACCCGACGGGTTTATATTGGTACCATGCAAGCATAGCCCCACTTCCAGTGAACCTATTCAGTACCCCAACGGGTTTACTTTCATTTATCAAGCTTCCTGTTGTAAGGTTTTTACTTAGCATTGACCCGCTGCTAGCAGGCATGTTCAGTACCCTGATGGTTTTGCCTTGCATGATGATATTAAATATATGCAAGTTGATTGGTACTAGAGTGTGTTAAATCCTACTAAAAACATAATTCAAATATTTTCAAAATAAAGTTATAAGTAATTTCATAATGGCAAGACTCATAAAACATGTCAAAAGAGAATAACTGAAAGTTGTTCTTTAACCTAACAGTCCTTCTTATTTATAAAGTAAAGTAATGTTCCCCACAGATAAAAATTCCACTTAATTTCGAGTTATCACCAAAATACTCAAGAGACTAGTTTTGATAACAAGTATAGGATGAACTAATAAGCCATAGGTAAAAAATAAGGATGTGAAAAATATGATAATGAAAGTGGGTCTTATCAAGCAACTTGTCTAAAAGAAGAAATCAGAAATATACATGTATGAATCAAAATACCAAAAACTATATGATTCATAACAAAATTTGTTAAGTATGATATACAAATGATTGATATAAAAAATTTATCTGTATAAGCTGCAAATTTTGAAAGTACCCCAAAAAGATTAAAATACCTGATGAGTATTTTAGCATACTTTCCTTGTCCAAGTAATATTCCGTTAGCTGCTCATAGACATAATATACTTGTAATCAAACTGCAAAACCACGTGTTAGAAGATTCAATTTATTCATAAAGACATAAAAATGAAAGAGTCTTATATAAACAATCTATTAGAAATGACTCTTATTTATTCAAAGAAACAAGCACATATTTACATATATACAAGGGATAATAACCTAAAATATTTTTCAAGGATCACGAGGAGGAGGAATAGCTTCCCTTTCAACTAATTCCATTTTATTTTACTGCAAAACATTTTGTATAAAATCTTGTTTAGATGTCGGTTGGTGATAGAGCCTAAGTCTATGTCCATTTACTACAAAGGAAGTTTCTGAGCCATCAATTGTTTTAATTTTTACTAATCCATTGTCAAAAGCTGTAACTACTTCGTATGGACCCATCCAACGAGTACTTAATTTTCCTTTAAAAATTTTAAACCATGAATCGAATAGTAGTGCCCAATCTCCAGTATTAAACTGCTTTTGCTTAATAAATTTATCATGCCATGTTTTTTGTTGATTCTATATTAACATCATTCTTTGTAGTGCATCTTGTCTAATTTCGTCTAACTCATTAATCTATAATATATGTTGTTTCTGTGCCTCATCCAAATTCATACCTAATTGTGCTGCCATACAAAAAGTTTTAACTTGAAATTCGATAGGTAAAAGGACTTGTTTTCCATACACTAACTCATAGGGGGTATGTTCGGTAGTGTTTCTCCATGTTATGCTATAGGCCCATAAAGCCTCTGGGAGTCTATCTGCCCAATCCGTATGATGTAAGTGAATGGTCTTAGTTAAAATGGATTTTAATACTTTATTAGTTGATTCTACCTGACCATTAGCCTAAGGGTGATAAGGTGAAGATTTGCAATGTCGGATGCCATATTTCATAGTAAGTTCTTTCATTAACTTAGAAGTAAATTGAGTACCTTGATTTGTGACAATTTCTCTAGGTACACCAAACCGGGTGAATATTTCTTCATATATAAATTCTACCACCGATTTCTCTGTGGCTCTAAATAAAGCTTTAGCTTCTACCCACTTGGTGACATAGTATGCACAAACTAATATATATTTATTTTTATGAGACATGGGAGAAATTGGTCCTACAAAATCAAGAGCCCATTTCTCGAAAGGTTCAATCATAACTTGGGTTTGTAAAGGAATTTGATTAGATGACGCAGGTCTACCCATTCTTTGGCAAATATCGCATCCTTTAACATATTTGGAAGCATCCTTAAAAATGCTTGGCCAATAATAACCAGAATGTAAGACTTTATATGTCATCCTCTTATCAGAAAAATGTCCTCAATGTGGTCCAACATGGCATGCATGGAGGATGTCTGTCATTTCATCCTCCCACACACATCGTCGAATAATAAGATCGAGACCAGTGCGGAAGAGATCGTTATCAACCCAAGAATAATTAGAACTTTGAACTATAATACGAAGCTTCTCATGTGGAGACAAATGGTTTGGTATTTTCCCAGTTGCTAGATAATTGGAAATATCCGCAAACCAAAGGGTTTGAACAGATACAACAAATAGATGTTCATCAGGAAAAGTGTCATCAACTAGTTTAGTACTATCTTCATGTTGAATACGGGAAAGGAAATGTGCTATGAGATTTTCTTTACGAGTTCGGTCAATGACGATAATGTTAAATTATCGTAATAAAAGAAGCCACCAGGTCACTCTACTATTGGCAATTGTTTTATTCATGAGAAATCTAATGGCGGAGTGATTGGTATGCACAAAAATTTCATAACCTGTGATATAATGACAAAATTTATTAATAGAATAAATTACTACCAAAAATTCTTTTTCAATAATGGTATACTTTAATTTGGTGGGGGTCAAATTTTTGCTAATAAAACAAATGGCATAAGGTGCTTGTCCTTATTTTTGGTTGATGAATCCTCCTATGGCCGTATCAGAGGCATCATTAGATATGTGAAGAGGGAGGGACCAATCAAGACCCCTAAGTATTGGTGCCACCGATAGTTTAGCTTTTAGGATTTCAAAAGAATTTTGACAAGATTCTATCCACTGGAATTCTGAGTCCTTTGTAAGTAACTTAAACATTGGTGTAGCCATTTTAGTGAAATTTTCAATAAAGCGGTGGGAATAGGCTGCATGACCAAGGAAGCTTCTTACCTATTTTTGAGTTTTGGGAGAGGGAAGGCCAACAATTACTTCAATCTTTGCAGGGTCTACCTTAATTCCTTGGGAAGAAACATGGTGTCCCAAAACTATACCTTCTGTCAGTAACATTTTATATTTTTTGTGACTAAGGGATAAATTCATTTCTTGACATCGAATCAAGACCTTCTTGAGATTTTCAAGGGATTATTAAAAATTATTACCATAGGTCATAAATTCATCCATGTATACCTCCACACAGTCATGTATAAGATCAAAAAATATTCCTAAGACTGTTCGCTAGAAAGTGGCAGGTGCATTACATAATCCAAATGGAAAAATGTGATAATCCTATGTTCTCCAAGGGCATGTAAAAGTGGTTTTGTCTTGATCTTCTGGTGCTATTAAAATCTAGTTGTAACCACTATACCCATCAAGAAAGGAAAAATATTGTTTACCTGACAGAGTATCTAATACTTGATCGATAAAAGGTAAAGGAAAGTAGTCTTTAAGTGTAGCTTTGTTTATATCTCTAAAATCAACACAAATACACCATTTCCTTGTGACTTTATTTGGAACTACTAATAAAGGAGATACCCATTTACTATCAAAAATAGGGTAAATGAAACCAACAGTGAGTATTTTTTGTAATTCTTCTTTTACTATATCCTTTAGAGCAAGATTCATCCTCCTCTGTGGTTTCCTTACAGGTGACATGCTTGGGTCCATATAAATATGGTGAATACAAATATCAGGGTATATACCCTTCATATCACTGTATTCCCTTGCAAATGATCCAACTTGTCTCTTAAGAACTTTAAGTAGATTTGCTTGTTGGTTTTCACTTAATCATGAGTTTATATGTAAGAATTTTTCAGGGCCTACCTCACAAGGTATGGTATATGGTCCTGTACGCTCTTCAATTCTGAAGACACAAGGTGTTTCTATAAACATTGAGAGAGCCATATTCTCTTGAAACTCATCTCCAAAAATCATATTGAATTGAGCAAAGGACTGAGGGAAATCTGTACAGGTTATCAAAGAAACGAACTGGTTTAATACATTCTCAGTGGTCTGCTCCTGAAGTGCTAAAGAAAAATCACTAGGAAGGGAGAGATTATCAAAGTCTTCATCCCCAAAAGAACAATTTAACCACCATGAATTTTTAGTTATTGGTTGTACTAGGGGTTATAAAATAAGTCTTTTTGTGGAGAACCCATTGGAAATAGTCATCTCTCCATCCCTACACCTTATAAAATCATTTGCGGTAGCTAACCATGGTCTTCCCAAGATAATAGGATGTCCTTTGGAAGGATCCTTTGATTCTATGATCATAAATTCAACAGGGTATTCCCATGAAGCTACAGATACAACAATGTCATCCAGGACTCCAGTAGGTTTTACCGTAGTGCGGTCTGCTTGTTCTAGGATGGAAGGACTAGGTCGAAGAAATTGTCTTAACTGTAAAACTTCTAAAACTGTGGTGGTCATCATGTTGATAGTAGATCCTAAATTGATTAATGTATTTTCTATGGCGGTGTTGTTTATAATTATAGCCACTACTGGGGCTCCTGGATTTGTATATTTTGCAATATGGGACTGACTTGTCATACATTCAGACATTTCTCCTATAACATGAATTGTAAGAGGGTCCTCTTGCTTCTTTCCTGGTCGTTTAATACATAGCTCCTTTATTACCTTACTATAGATTGGTATATCTTTATAGCTTGTAATAGAGGGATTTTAATACATATGTTCTTTAATTCATTCAAAATGTTATACTCCGGATGAACTACAGGTTTTTCTATTATGAGTCTCTCTGGAAATGGAGGAAATTTTTACTCATGAATAGTTCCTTCTGGAGGATGGGTGTGTACTGGATCCTTTAGAATGTTCACATCCTCCAAAATAGCATCATTCATGGCTTCACTTGAATCTTCTTCTTCTTCACTTGGTTCCTGAATCATGACTGATGGCTTGGGATTATTATTCACAACTCTTCCTGATCGTAATTGAATTTCATGTACATGTACAGTCGAAATAAGGTATGATGGAAGAGTTTTCAACTCAATGTTGTCAATAGCTTGAGTTGGTTTATTATTAGGGTTAGGTATCAACTGTGCAGGTAATAATGTCGGTCGAGGAGGATTTTCATTATGAAAGTGATGAGGTTGTTGTGTGATAAAAGGAACTGGAGGTACAAATCCAAGTGACATTTGCTAGAATTTTGTTTGATTATAAGGATAAGGATGATTAGGTGGAGGAATAGGTTGTGGCTGAGGATATGGTTGTCCTCTCCATCCTTATGACCAATATTTCTATTGTGGAAATTAAGGAAAAGGATACTAAGGTGACCAATTCTGCCAACTGGAATTGTTCCATTGTTGAGGTGGTTGATACCACGTTGATATGGAGGATAATAGAGTGGAGGTTGTAGTGTAAAGTTTGGATATGTTGGTTGGTTTCTAGGTTACCAAGGAGGCCTCCTAGATGTTTCAGCTACATCCCCACTCTTATAGATGGCTTGTAATCCAGGAAAGGATGGGCAATTATCTGTTGGATAATCTTCTGTACAGATGTGACATAGAGAGATGTTGTTTAATGGAAATTCCCTTTGGATATGTTTAGTTCTACATCGTGGACAAAAGATACTCATTGCTGCTCGTTCTTCATCCTTCCTCTTCTTGGCTTGTAAAGCATGTAGTTGAGAACCCATTGCTCCTAATATATCAGTCTTAAAATTCTCCAACAGGTTTCCTATCTCTACTCTTGTAATTCCTCTTGAACTAGGAACATTTCCTCTTATATTTCTACTAAAAGGATCTCTAAAAAATTTCGTAACTTCCCCCCTACTGCTAGAATAATTTTTGCACATCTCACCAACCTGTGCAAAAGTTTTATGAGAAATATCGCCAGCTGCCATGAGATTCAGACTTTCTAACAAGTCCTCGGAGATCCCCTTAAGTAAAAGTGTACATACTGCATCTTCTCAAAGTTCATTATATTTAGACTTATGTAATGTATAAATGAACCTTTTGATATAATCCTCCAAGCTCTAGTCTTCAAGTTGTTGTGTCTTGAATATATCATGTTGAGAATCCTTATGTTTGCAGTATTCTTGATATTTTTGCAAGAATGAGGTTATGATATCATCCCAAGTCTTGATCATAGATTCTCCTAATCGCATGAACCATATCAAGGCGGAATACTTAAGTGTAGTGGGAAAGAGTTTTAGTTTGTGAGCGTCTTGTAGATAATTGTAACTCCTATAAAGGATATCGATCTTGAATAGGAATTTGTCCGGGTCCTCATTGCTTTTTCCATAGAAATTAGGTAAGGAGGAAGGAGGGATGTTTTTCATAGTTACATCCTGCATTGTATCTAAGATAAGGAACCCAAAGGTAGCCTCAGTTAAATTTTCCCATTCTCCTTCTTCATTTATAACTTCATCATGGTCTTCATTTTCTCCCCGTCTCTCCATATAAGCCACATTCCTAACATAAATATATTTAGGAGGCTCCCTTCGAGGTGATAATGGAGCGTTCCAACATTCTTTTTCAAGAGAGATCTTCCTCTGATGAACCATGTTTTTATGGAATCCTAGAGGGATGGTAGGTTCTACGGTAGAAGTTTCAATTTGTGAGATAAATAGATCTACTGAGGTTCCAAAGAGAGCTTTTACTTGAGCAGTATCAACAAAGTCAACGAAATTGGGATCTCCTACTAGTGAGACACTTCTGTTAATTGGATTCGAAACGAGTGGAGGGCTAGGGGTTTCTAATGGTTGATCCTCTTGAACTTCCTCAGGAACAAGGTCCTTAGGACCTTCCGCCAAGGTTTCTTCTCCTTCTATGGCTTCTCTAGTAAGATCTTCTAAGGGAGTTTCTTTAGGTTTTAGGGTAGAACTACTTCCTATAGGAGTCTTTCGATACCTTTCTGGTGAGTTAGTAGTTGGGGAATTACGTCCCCTACGATAGTTAGTATGGATTTCAATAACTTTTCTGGTCTTAACAAATCTACCCTAAGGCTCTCTAATTCTACTCATGAAAGACTTTCTAAACTAAAGAAAACCTATGCTACTACTGTTGCTAGATTTGGGGGCGCCTGTTATAACAGATGTGCAGGTTCTTACCTCTCATCTTACCGCTTCCCTGCTACCAACCTATTACTAAACTTCATAAATAATTCTACTCTACCTTATAGAACAACTCCCCGGCAACGGTGCCAAAAGTGTTGGGTGTTTTATAATGTCTAAATTAATCCACTTATTCTTTAATTATCAGTTGAGGTTGGTAAGCTTAGAGTTGACACAAAATATATGCGAAGGTAGAGGGTGTCGTGTAAATATTTTAACAAACAAAACATCAAAAGATCTTTCAAAATGAAAAACTGAGTCAAACTCCTAAAAATGGAATTTTTAAAGTAATTAAACTGAGACAGAATAATAAACTAAATAATTGATGATAAACTTTAAACTTAAATATAATCAACAATTAACTATTCAAATGGGAAACTAGGGTACAAGGAAAACTTAATTCATTAGCAACTAGAAAACTTAATAAGAGAAGCAAGTACAAAACTTAATAAAGAAAACTTGATAAAAGAAGTAAGTAGAAAACTTAATAAAAGAAATATCTTTAGATTCGGTCCTACAAGTTCTTTCAACAATTACACAACATAAAAGAGACAACATAAAAACATACTAAAGGAAACACATATAACACTAAATCTCACATGCAAACGAATAAATCAATCTAAAAAGCATAAACACAAAATAATACAGTATTAAAACAAAATCAGCAATAACATTCAAGAAAAAAAAACAACTTGACACACGTTGAAGAAAAAAGAAATAAGGAAAATAATAAAACTTTAATAAATAACCGAAACAATGAAACTTTAAGTTTAATGTTAAATAAAAATAACATCTAAATATGAAAATCAAAACATAATTCAGACATTAACAAAACAAAATTAAAACAATCTCAAAATACATAAAAAACACTAAAAACAAAACTAAGGGTTGAATGACTGACTGAATTGTGGGTCTGAAAGGGGTGGATGAATAACAAACTGAATAGGTTGTTCGAATGACAGGATGCATAGTTAAAATGGTAAAAATAAACCTAAATGAACTGATATTCAACTGAAGCCATGTAGATGGAATTCTAATGCATAAAGCAATAAATAAACCTACTTACTAAGAAAATGAAACAGTAAAATAAACTTAAGCAAATTCATAAACATAAACATAAAGAAACCATTGCATATTAACAAACTGAAATGTAAATTGCATAAACTGATAATTAACAAAAATGAAATAGACAGAATTAAATCTACTTAATTTTATAAACAACAATCTATTTTATCTAACTTGCAAAACAGAACAAAGACTGAAAATGAACTGACGAAAAGCAAAGCTGGAAAGTAAATATTTAATTTGAAGTTCAAAGCAAACTATACGCACAGTCTAATTATCTAATTCATAAATCAAATTGCATTACAGAAATAAAAAATACTATGAATTAAACTAGCTACAACAAAAATGAAAGAAATAAAAAAGAAAAGAAACCTATGGTTGATGAGGGGCCCTCTCAGCAATCAGGGGTGATGCCTGGCTAACTTCTACTTAAACACAATCTTCAACAGCAATGCATATAGCTCTTTATTCAGATGGTGGAGCATAAATACAATGTTCAAGAGTAAATCACAGCAAGAACTCTTCTCCTAACTCTGCTAACTGACTAATTTTTCTAGCTAACTCCAGCTCTCTCACGGAGGCTGCTATATATAATGATTTAAAGGGATGAGCAAGTCAACCCTTTAGAGGTTGAATGCACTCTAAATTTAGTTGATATTAAAGGCACATAACAGATCATAGGCCAACTCGCAGGCATATCCCTTCTTCATCGTGAATAGTCTTCAGATGTGGTGCACGGGCTTCTCTTCAGCGTGAATGATCTGCAGAGGTGGTGCAGATGTTCCTTCTTAAGCGCAGCAGGTGACTAATGGTGAACAGAGGATAGCGTAGTGGCGAATATTCTAGAGCATGGGTTGCATGCATCAATACAGTGCGTGGATGGTTGATGTGGTGGTGAGCAAAGGAGAATGCAGGCTAGAAAACATCCAGAACACAAATTCATCACCCATATGTGTGCATAACAGTTTGTTTGTAATTGTTTCACGTTTTAAATGCCCGGAATTAATTCTCAGCAGCGTGCAGTCTGATGAGTGATCTGGATGGAGAGCTGAACGGGAGGCTAGTGTTATAGTGGATTTTACCACACCATGTGAATTACACTTGTATGGCCTTCCCCTGTCCCTCTGCAAACTCCTTAAACCCCTTGGACCATTTTTTGTCCTTTGATGTTTCCTAGACCATCCCTAAAAACATGTGAAAATTGCTATACGTGACTTTGTTACAGAGAGAAATTCCTATGGCTTGGGGTACCACAACAGACAGCTTTGACTCCAGATATCAATCTTTCCCAATATGCAATAGAAATAAAATGTCTAACACTAAAGGATCAGACCTTGTACCTTATTCCGGACAGTTGAAGTAGATCCCCATTGAGCTTTCCAATCTTCAGCTTGAATTGATATATTACTTCCTCAACAACAAGTAAACAATACAAGCATACTATATATCATGGTGTTAGATCTATTCTAGCATATATAATCAATAATGTAAAAGCATTTGACATATTCCAATGGATACAATATTTAATTAAATACACATCATTGGATAAGAAAAGATATTTCCATTAATATAAATCAGAGATTATAAGATAGATACAACCTCTGACGGCATGTCTGCGAACCGGAGAAACTGAATCCCCCACTTGGGCCTCCACCACCTCAGGCCTCCATCTCATGATAGCAAGCTCACTAGAAAAATGAAAGCTTGGGAAGAACACAACAGTGCTCCAAGGTACAAAGGGATGCAGACTAAAGTACAAATTCCGGCAACAATGGACTATAGTTTCTTTGCTCTCAATCTCTCTATATGCCTTCAATGTACCAAGGGGTTCCTTATATAGCTTCATAAGGGATAATGAAGGGTCGAATCCGAGCGATCTCAAGGCATATGGAAGGCCAAGAGTCAAATGAGTCGGATCCATGTCAAGGAAAACTCCAAAAGGATTTGGATTATGCACACATCCCGATGTACGCAGTTATAGGGTTCAAACACGCGTATGTACGCGGTTATCGGGTAAAAAGCCACGTATATCATTTTTCATATAGTTTTAGGGATGATCAAGGAAACATCAAAGGATAAAATATGGTCCATGGGGTCTAAAGAGTCTGCAACGGGACAGGGGAAGGCCATACAAAGTGTGATTCATCTAGAGTGGTGAAATCCGCTATAACAGATGCCCCCTAATGTGTGAGGTCAGAGGGGTCATACGATGGCCGAAATACATTATAATTCCATCCCAGAAGTGGAGTGATGAAGGATCCCAAATGGAAGACCAGCCACCTAATCAGTATAGTACAATAATACAACTCTGCATATAACTCCAACTACATATAGCGGTCCCGGATACATAAGAGTACAATGGCCATGAATAGGCATGATACATGATATCACATATGTCGTCATCGCCACGTACAATATACATATATCAGAATCTCATGATGAAGATATACAAAGGATCATGATCTCCAAAATGGATGAAGATATACAATAGATCAAGATCTCCATAGTGGCTGGAAATATCTGTCATATACTGGTATCAAGTCACAAGAGTTGAAATCTCATGAACACTGGCACGATCAAGGAGGTAGCGTATAAGAGCTGCCACCAATCTGGAAAGTCTTCTACACAAATCGCTACAAGTACATGTCCTACTATGCGAATAGAGGTGTCGAGGTCGAACATAGTAGTCCATCGTCTGATTACCGGTCATTGATGTATACCGTTAACAAATGCGAGATCACCCACCAATTATGAAAATGGGAATAAAGGTAATAGAGTGCAAACTAACAAGTGTGAATAAATGTGTTGAGGTCGAACACTTGAGAGAATCCATCGATCAGGGGACATTGATGTATTCCCAAGAAACTGTCGATGGCGAGAGAACCTGCCACTGATGACTGCAAGTCTCAAGGCACTCAAAAGGACTCTAGATTCCAATCCTGGAATAAATGATCTGAAGTCGATGGGATGAAATCCACTGGAAGGAGGGAATTAAGGCATCCGCCATCATCCAAAACGAGGTACTCAGTAAATCTGTCTAATGTGGAAGGACTCGATCATAAGGTGCACGAACCAGTAACTGTACCGGGAATGGCCGACATGCAAAGTCAAGATAACTGAGGAATGGCCGACACAGGTTTCAACTTCCTTCGAACAATAGAATAACGGTGTATGGTGACTAAATGAAGGCAGCATAGACTCGATATACAAACTGGGACATCTCTGTGACATAGGAGGCATCAACATAGGCTCCATGGGGACTGGAAGCTTAACCAGTCGATGGAGATAAACTCAGATAAACGAGTACAGCTCCTAAATTCAAACTATAACCCAACCAATGGATGTGATATACAGTGCTCTGTTCGAAGGCGACACGACTCGATAGCTGCCAAATATAACATTTTTCCTTGTCCGGCTTTTTGGTTTTTTAAGTTTTTTGGACTTTTTCAGTTATTTGAAAAGCTTGAAAAAAGAATAAACTAGCTTTATAGTTACAAACTAGGAGGAGACGAGTGTCATCAGGACAAGCAAACTATTTCCAAGCAGTGGAACATACCTATGCTCAATGCAAGGATACATCTGTAGGATATCGACACTTGGGGGAAAATCTCCTCCCGGTACAAAGGAAAATCAAGCTGCTAAGGATATATAAAAAATGGCTCTGCAAGGCTAGAAATGAGACAAGCTCGGGCTATATGGCTGAAACGCAATGTCAGGGGAGACGGCATAAAGCTCAATAAGGCAGGCAAAGCTCATGATAATGCATTCACAACTTGACATAGGGGGAGTCCGGGGGGAAACAGGCCAGCATAAGATCAAGACGAGTATGAGGCTCTTGCTAAATGTTATGGCAGTACTATACAACGGACTCCCACACCCTAAAGGAGAAAACGTCAGAATGGGCAACAAATGCATATAAGGGGCAAACTAGGGTACCCATGTAAGGTGAAGCTCTACCACTCATATTATGCCACTTTTAAAGCAGCAATAAGGTTCTGTGACATAATAGAGTGGGTTCGTACCTAAGGTCATGGTGACATGGTCATAAGGTCATGCAAAATGCAAACGGTGGTGAACCTAACCTATATGCCAGTGTAGATGTTATACCTAAGATCAGTATGATTGGGTCAATCCAATGGCTGAAACGGCACTGAAAATGGTCTTCTACATCACAAATTATGTTAGAAACGGTCCAAAATGGTTAGAAACTGTCAAAACTATAGGAAAGGGGGTAAAAAATTTCAAATATTTGAAATTTTTTCTATAAATAGTAAAAAATATAAATCATTTGAAACTTTTACCCATTGGAGCTCTGATTTTCAACTACAAATTCCAGGAGATCCAGCCGGTGGAATTCACAACCGTTTCTTCCAGGTATTTACTCATGCTCTCTTCATGCATTTTAATATATTTTTTGTTGATTTTCATGGTGAAATGAGGTTGTTTAGGCCATCTCTACATGAGCGCTGCGGCCCATGCTGATATCAAAGTTTTTTCTGTGTATAGGGCTGGCTATATGCAGAAAAGAGGCTAGAAACCGCGTACATACGCGGCTGTTTGCAAAACAGTCACGTATGACACCACACAAGTGAATTTATAAGAATCTAATGGGCAATGTGGAAATTTATCTTACAGTATGGTGCTAGAATGGAGAGAGTGCGAGCATGGTGAAGTAGATGAAGCTGTAAGGGCTGACATGATGGCTCAACAAGCTCTTTGAGCATGCGGACTCTACAAGTTTTGGTGTCTTGGTGGTCTGAGGGCCAAACCAAGACTACTAGAGATGCTGGTAGACTATTGGGATCCAGACTCAGAGTCCTTCTGGATAGATGGGATGTCTCTCACCATAGAGGTGAAAGACATATACTTTATTACAGGTCTATCTAGATGAGGGGAGGTGGTGAACCTTTGTTCTCGAGGTGGGCCAGGTGGTGGGCTTACTATCGATGAGTACGTAGCTGTGTACTACTACCCAGATACTGAGAAGGTGGGAAGTCAAGTCCCCACCAATGCTATACAGGTGTTGGACCTAAAGGCCATACTACTGACGCTGGGTAGGATAGTAGGCTTAGCCTCACTCCATAAGGCCTCATGGCCACTGATGTTCTATGCGGTGGAGTGTATGAGACCAAAAATATATGACTGGAGTACTACACTACTGAGCAACATGAAACACCAGCTCAGTGAGTGTAAGGCAGGCAGGATACGGAACTTCGGGTTCAGCAGCATTCTGAGCAAGTTTTTCTTCGAGCGTGTTCTAGGATTGAGCCCTAGAGTGGATGTTCCTCTCCACAGGGTTCGAGATCTATCCCAACGGCGTTGGGCAGATGCTATGTGCAGACTGGGGGGTGGTAGGGTGGCCAACCCATATCTAGTTGACTTCTTTCCATGGTGGTGACGACATATTGTTGTCGTAGATGACTACCCCTATGGAGGGATAGATTTCTGGGGGGACCCAGACATGCCATTGCCACCAGGATCGACATATGGAGATATAGGTACCGAATCTCGACTCTCACTTTCTTTTTTTGGTAAAATTTTTTTGAGTTATTTAATTTTTTTGTATTTTCTTTGATTATGTGAAATCAAAAAGACATGTTTTGGCATGAAAACACATAGTGACATCTACTATTCATGTGGAGATGTGGGACCACGATGACCAGAGGGCTTCCCACGTCATAGACGGAGGGGAAGAGGGGATGACATCACAGGTGTGGATGTGGAGCGAACGCTCCAGAGCATTAATACCAACTTCGTGCGACTGACTCATAGAGTTCCCATGGCCCAAGTCAAGGACTTTCCTGAGGCCATGCAGCGACAGGTGGTAGGCGTGCCATGCGCATGGGTACGTTTATTCTGGAGGCTAGCTAGATCCGTAGTGACGTATCATGATCACAACCCTCCTCCTCCACAGGATTAGATACCTGGGAGTGTATATGTTTTGTACGACCGTGTATTATATGATGGAAGCTTTGAAAGCTCCACTTTTGTATATGACACTATGTATTACCACATTTTTGATATATATAAAAGGTTTTATGGTGATCGGTTTATTTATTTACATGTGTAAAAATGTTTGTGATTAATTTATTATGAATGAAACAAATGCCAATCTAACACGTAGTTAGCATATGAGTCAGCAACTTGATTATCATTTCTTGGAATGTGTATATATGTGATACTGTCAAATTGTCGTTCTAACAATGTCACACGTAAGAATCTTCTCAATAACGTCGGATCTCTAACATGGTAAAAACCATTGAGCTGTGACACTACTAACTCCGAATCAAGACGTACCTCAAGAGATAGAACTCCATGTGAAATGGCATCCCGTAGAAGCTCGATAACGGCACTATACTCAGCAACATTGTTGGAAGATGGCCATATAAATACACCTCCTGAAGACAGTACCTGACCCATAGGAGTATAAATCACCAAAGCAGCAGAGGCTGAGTGTTGAGTGTGACGGCTTGCACCATTTGTGAATCCTATGTAGGTGGAATATTCCATTGGCATCTGCCAAAAGAAACAAAAACGAATCACAAACCCGATCATGATAAGAAAAAGACCTAACTATGCAAAGTTGTACAAAAATATACAACAAGCAGCCTTGGCTAAAGATCATGCATAATATTTTTTGAGATAGAGCCCATTTCTAGGTTCCACCAAAGTTGTGCCTTTGTAATCGACTAACTCATAGGCACCCTTCTCTAAGACACGCTTGACCATGTAAGGACCACGCCACATAGGATTAAATTTCCCTACCCCCAAGGGTTCTTTCGATTGATCCCACAAAAGGACCAAGTCTCCTTCACTAAACACTCTTGGATGGACATACTTGTCATATTGGAACTTAACGCGACGTTTATTAACCTCTAGAGCCACCAAGGCATCTCGACGCTGCTCATCAACTTGCTCGAGGTGGACCAAACACTCCTCCAAAGGTGAAGTGTCTGGTAAGAGTTCCACAGCTAGCTTCAACGAAGGAATCTCGCATTCAACCGGCAATATCGACTCCACTCCATGCACAAGCTGATATGGACAAAAACCAGTGGTAGTCTTAACCGCGGTTCGATATGCCCACAAAGCAGGGTATAACATAATATGCCAATTCATCTTGCTCTGTGCGATGGTTCGATGGAGAATGGACTTAAGTGATTTATTCACTACTTCAACCTGTCCATTCGCTTGGGGGTAGTAAGAAGAGGAGTGCTCTTGCTTATACGCTAACTTGAACGCCAACTCTTCCATCATACGGTTCTGAAAGTGTGAGCCATGGTCAATGACAAGCTCTTTCGGAATCCCGAACTGAGTAATGATTTGGTTGAATATGAAGTGAGCGACTATCTCACCGTTGTATTTTACTGTAGGCATTACCTTGGCCCATTTCGTGAAATAATCCATAGCCACTATAATATGATGGTGTCCCCCAGCCGAAGCTGGGTTGCAATCCATAAAATCGATCCCCCACTTGGTGAAGGGATCGGCGGTGATAATGGGATGTAACGGGGCAGGCTTCGAGTGCATATTTCATGTGAACACCTGGCAAGGGTGGCACCTCTTGACCACATCAACACTATCTTTAAAGATCGACGACCAGAAATAACTCGCTCTCAAAATATTTTGAGTTGTAGAAATCCTAGATAAATGACCACCACACGCCCCTCCATGGAAATCATTCAGCACAACCTCAGCCTTCTCATGAGTTAAACAACATTGTAAAATGGAATCTACCCCACGGCGGTACAAATTATTATCCACTATAAGGTAGTTCTTAGAGACGTGATTTAATCGTCATCGTTCATCTCACGAGAGGTGAGTAGGGGTCCTCTGTGTTTGCAGATATACTATGATATCTCCATACCATGGGTCAGACGTTGATATTAAGAAGATGTGTTCATCAACAAAAGTATCTTCACAAACCAACTCCTCGGCCTCGCTCGGGAAATCCAATATAAGCTCTGCAAAAATTAACAACTTTTTTGACTTTGCCGAAACAAATTCGAGATCGAATTCTTGCAGAATGACAATCCATTTATTATACTTTCCCCCAATCATCCTTCGTGTGAGGATGAACTGAAACGGATTGATATGGGCCACAACCAAGGTTTGGCAAAGGATAATATAATGTCTCAAATGCTGAACCTCATGTACGGTCGCTAAAGCAAGCTTCTCGACATGAGAATAATGAATTTCTGGGTCAATAAGGTTTCGGCTCAGATAATATATGACATGCTCTTGGAGCTCCTCATCCTCCTGAACCAACACCATACCAATCGTCTCTAAAGACGCGGCCACATATAATAGGAAATCACAGCTATAATCCGGAGGACTAATCACTGGGGCCGATGCTAGGGCTCACTTAAGTGCATCGAAGGACTCCTAGGCTCGCTCATCCCATTCAAAGGGAGTATCCTTCTTCAAGAGACGCATGAAGCCTCTAGTCAAATTGGAAACGTTGACAATAGATCTTCATAAGAAGTTTTCCATACCTTGCAAACACTGAAGATGACGAATGTTCTTCGGGGGAGACAACGGAAGTATTGCCTCAACCTTTAAGGGATCGACTCTTATGCCCTCCTTTGAAATGATGAATCCTAGTAAACGACCTGACTTCACACAAAAGATACACTTATGAGGATTTACTCGAACCGAATAGTGTCGGCATCTTTCAAAGACCAATCTCAAGTGATAGGGATGATGCATTCTCATACGAGAATGAGCAGTGAGGTCATCCAAAAATACTTTAATAATAGACTTGAGATCATGGAAAATCAAGGTCATCGCCCGCTGAAATGTATCTCCAGCGTTTTTAAGGCCGAAAGGCATTTTCCGATATGCAAACGTTCCCCAAGGACAAATAAATGCAGTCTTGTGTTGGTCCTCAGGTTTAATCTGGATCTGATTATACCTAGAAAAGCCGTCCATGAAGGAGAACACCTCGCTACCCACACACTCATCCAAAATATGATCTATAAATGGTGTGGGGAAGTTATCCTTAGGACAGGCACGATTCAAATCACGAAAATCAGTGCATATTCGGATCGCTCCCTGCTTCTTATCCACCGGAACAGGGTTTGAAACCCACTCCGTCAAGGGAATGGGATAGATGAAACTGGATTTCAATAGCTTCTCTATCTCTGCCTTAATGGTGGGTTCTTTCCTAGGATTCATGGCGCGTAAACGTTGTCGAACAGGCTTAGCGTTGGGGTAAGTCTTAATCTCATGTTCGACAATCCGAGGGTCAATACCTGGCATCTCATCATAAGACCAAGCAAAAATATCACAGAATTCCTTGAATAGCTCGGTATATTCAAGAATCTCAGCATGGGAACATTCCTCCCCAATATAGACATTCTCAATGGTGCCAGGATTTCGATAGATGTTCAGAGTAATCGTGGAAGATATGTTCGCCATGTTTCCATTAGCCATCTGACCAGGAGAGCTTAATGGAACCATGGGACTACCAACTCTCTGACTAAGAATCTCCCTATAATCCTCATGCTCCAAATGGTCAAGCGGTGGAAGGAAATACGATCTATGATGAAGTTCCTCCCATGGCGGCTCAACGCCCGACATAGCCTCGATGATCGCTTCATCTGAAGGGAAAACCGTATCAAGGAAGTCGTGGGAATGAGAAGACTGTACTACCCATGCCGGCAGCACATAGGGGTCTTCCTCTTCTATCCGTGAAGAGGAAGAACAAGGCTCTGCAACATTCTTAAGATTGTCTTGATAAGCTATCATGGCTGCAGGCAGTGACACATTGGTCTCGACAGGCTCACTCGAAATACTCAGTGTAGGAAGAATCCAAGGATCTTCCATATGAGTCGTGCGAAAAGACACCAAGGTCATAGAATTCGAAGCCTTATCAGAATAAGATCCTATCAAGAGGACCAGTGCAGGACAACTAAAGCTTCCCATGAGGGATGGATACATGCCTACACCCACACTCCCAGTTGCCGGCTGAGAGTGTTCAACGATCGGGACCAAAGCTCCCGAAGATGCAGTAATAGGGGAATTCTTGAATGTCATTTGATCAATCGTTACAATCTTCCAGTTATGTGGAAAGCATACAATGTGGAACAAGGAAGAAGCAACGGCTTGCATACTATACATCCAGTTCCTACCCAGCAAGAGATTGTAGTCGAGGGGCGCATCAACCACCTCAACCTCTATTGAAACAACCTTCCCCCCCAAACGGACTTTGAGGAATGGAAGGATGAAGTGCAGCCTAAAATATCTCCCATCAAAAGCAGTTAACATAGTCGCTGATTTCGACAACTCAGGAGAACCAAGACCCTTCCAACAGGACAAAGAAATCACAAATGCAGCAGCGCCCTCGTCAATCATAGTGCGCTTGACAATCATATTAAGACATTATACATGTACCAAAAGCGACACATAGTAGGAAAAGAGAGGCTGATGTCCTGCGGTTTCAAATTTTATCTCTAAGGAAGAATCATCAGCGTTCACACCAAGAGCAGAAAACAAAGCCTTCCTTTGTGAGAGACAACTCTGAAGCACTTCCAATGCAGACATCGCACAAGGAGTATGGCCCAAATCCTCGACAACTGAATAATTCTATGCGGCTCGGGCATTTGGATTATGCCCCGAGCACTTAAGTACCCCCTTAGGAATGCGAGGTGCAGCCTCATGTTTATCCGCAGGTTTCTCAATGCGCAAAGGGGTTCCTGGTGGATCAGGTTCTTTGCCTGGGCTAGGTTGTGACGATCCATAATATTTCACATGAGTCACAACCTTGGCAGCACGGACCATGTTAATGCACCCACGAGCACTAGTCTCTGGTGGATCATTCTCACTAGATTGCTCCTGGGACTTCGAGTTCATATTCTAATTATGCGTTAAAGGGTTCGTTAGCACAGTTGGGCCTTGTGCTAAGAGTCTCGAAAGTTCATCAATTCGAGGGCACAAGTAAGTGAGGTGATCATCCTTACATAGCTTTCAAGGGAACTTAACCTTACGTTTCACTTGCTTGTCCCCGCCAGCATTCTGATTGTTCTTGTCATTATTGGTAGCATTCTCATTCCTATTCCCACCCTTTCGATTATTATTCTTACCCTTTCTTCTATTCCTTCCAGGCTGCTGGTTACCCCTCTGGTCCGACGATTGCACAGAAAGTACATTCGCCATTTGGGTGGGTTGAGACGAATCCGTAGCTTGTCCCGAAGCAGACTGGTTGAGCGACAATTGACTAACTTGTTTTGCAACCGAATCCGTAGGTTTCACACTTGCACAACCCACAATGCCATTGGCATGTGGTCTAGGTTTGACCTTAGGGTCGAAACTAGAACGAGGAGCATTGGGAATAATCTCATACAACAAACTAGACTGAGCATAAATCAAGTCCAGTTCCTGTGCCCTAAAGATAGCTTGTTCCTCATTCTACACTCCGGATGTGGAAACATCCTTCGCGATATATGGCAATAAAGACTTGAGGAACCATTCGAGAAGGAACTCCAGCGGTATAAAATCTTTAATTAATCTCTTCTGTCTACGCCACTCCTGAATATGATCAGAAATATGGGTGGCTTTATCTTGCCAAAATGTCAACAAGAGTTCAGTACCAACGTCATAGTGCACTGGTAGCTGGAGTGATTAAGAAAAGTCATCGCAAGATCATCGAACAAGGTAAAATCTCCCTTTGGTAACTCTATATACCATTTCGTAGCAGGCCCCATGAGGGTGCATTGAAATAGTCTCAAGCGGACTGAGTCTTGATGTAACGAATTCAAAGAGCACCAAAGGTCAAACGTGGTAACGTGTTCGCTCGGATCCTCTCCTAGTTTGCCTTTGAACTTAGGTATGTCTGAAGGAAGATTGGTAGGGACAGCCAGCCAAGCCGGGTCATGAGCCATGGGATCGTTCGTAAGTCTCGATAAATCAGGAAGGTTAAGCATCGCGAGGAAAGGGAGCCTAGGATGATGAGGTCGATGGACCGCTCCCTGGTTCACATAGGTTTGAGCACCACCATGGCCTTGGCCATAGTGTCTTCCTCCTGTCTGACCCGTATAGGGTGATCTGTAAGTACCATAGTAAGGTGGACCTTGAATAGTAGGAGCTATGAAGCCGTAATTAGGAGAGTAAACAAGTTGTTGATACCCGCCTCCGTAAGGTGAAGAAACCTGTCCATACTGCATCCCGTAATAAGGTCCATAGGTCATCGCATGCGATGTCCCATGGGACACTCCGTAGGTAGGAAGATAAGCTCCAGAAGGGGGAACATACATACCAAAAGTAGGTATATATGCCCCGAACGTAACAAGCTGACCACTATAAGCGTGAATATAGCCTCCCGAAACAGCGGGTGGTATATGAACTTGAGACACAATCGGCCTAGTAACCGCAGTATGGACCTGACTCGTAGCCATATATTGGCTTGAAGGACCACGTGAATAAGGTGGAGGATGTACATTTGAAGAACTGGGAACCGAGGACGAAGGAATCTGAGTAATAAGATATGTACTACCGCCTATCGTCACCTGTCTTGGACCTGGTATCCTAATCGGATCGCTAACCCTAGGCCTAGGAGGGAGATGAGATGTAGCTTCCACCATTGGGACGGAAGGTGCAATGTGACTAGTACTCCCAAACCTCTCCGCAAGGTAAGGAATGGGATTTCCCCCAGGCATAGTGCTAGGCTCGCAGTCGGATTCGACATGAAATGTCAAATCGTGCATAGGAAAACCAGTCGTAGCATAACTACCGTAGCTAGTGCTGGCAGGTTCAAAGTGAGTCTCGGCATCTTCCAGCATTCTATACCAGTAATGTGTCAACGGGGAATCAGCCCTAGGGTTAGTAGGTCTATTGTGCAAAGATCCTATCTGGGAAATCACAGGACCGAACTCAGCTAGGTCAGGTGAAGGATCGTATGTAGGAGTAAATTCCCCATCATCAATACAAATGGGAGGAGGTGGCTCAGGAATAGTCTCTGGATGATCCTCCATGGTGTGTGAATCAGTGTGTGGCATAGTCCGCCTGGACTATCTAGGTCTCTCTCCCAAAGGAGGAGGAGAAGTAGAAGGCAGAAGTCTTGCTAACTAACGAGAACGGCGTGGAACCGCACTTGAATGCATAATGACTTAAAACAAAAATAGCAAAGACTCTCTATTTACATAAACCCTAGGCCAACTAGCATGCACAGAGAAATCACTAATAAAATCGAAAGCCAAATGCAAGCAAACAAGGGCTAGATAAGTGAGCTCCCGAATGAAGTAGGTATGTCTCGCCTAGGAGAGGCCTGAGACTCCCATACACAACAAGCGGAGGTACGTAACCAATTATTGTGGCCCTCAGCTTCAACGTGTAAAGCGACTGTGCTGTCTGACCCCAACCTGGCTAGGACACCTACAGAATAACCTCTACAAGTACCCCCTCAATATCCTAGGTAAGGTCACTAAGGTCACTGTTACGGAGAGAAATTCCTATGGCTTGGGGTACCACAACAGACAGCTGGACTCCAGAAATCAATCTTCTCCAATATGCAATAGAAATAAACAATCTAAC
>LPNX010868648.1:20071-46319 GCA_001517045.1 Pseudotsuga menziesii
TGACATGCACCTTATGACCAATCTCTGTATTGAATATGGAGCCTTCACCCACCTTCAATCCACATTGTAAAAGATCTACCTTGTCTCCAATAGAAAATGCAGAAGAGACATTTGCACCTACACAGTAAATTAAACAAACTTAGTATTTGCTCAAAAAAAACAAGCAATGTAATATAAAAAACACTTAACATGTGCTTCAAGATTTTAATTTACCTTTGTTATGCCTCAAATATATGATCTTCCATGGATGTAAGTCCCCTTCATCAACATCTTCCACAATCAAATGTGGTGCAATGACATCAATTATCAAAACCATGACATATCCTACATTACGCCTTTGTCCACCATAATGAGTTGTAGTCTCTATAGATTCAACTTGACCATTAATTAGGAGGTCAACATAGTCTCCTCTTGTCAAAATTATATTTTCCATTCTAACTCCTCCCAATTTCTGTAACACATTTGAATTTTAGTTTGTAATTAAGGTTAAGCCATATGAAGTGTATGTTCAAAAAAGTAATATAGTTGCAATAATTCAAAATAATAGGGTAGCCCTTTTGTATGCCATGAAACATTGTTCCCCTAAATCTTGTGCATGCTTGCAAAAAGGAATTTACATATAAATTACACAAAATATATATGAAGAGATAACAATAAGAGATCCAAGAATTATTAGAGAATGATAGAAATCTAGTTGGAGTTAGATTTTGTTCTTAAGAAATTGCACGATGAGTAAAAGATAATCTGTGTTAGCTGTCATAAATTAGTTTTTCATCTAACACGGTCATATTGTCCTCAAATACATTACATCATGATGGAAATCTAGCTGGAGTTAGCTTTTCTTCTAACAACATGGCATGATGAGTGAAAGAAAATGCATGTTAGTTCATTGCATCCTGATGGAAAGCTAGCTGGAGTTAGCTTTTGTTCTTAAAACATTGCACGGTTGAGTGAAAGTTAATGTGTGTAAGTTTTAGAAATGTAGCTTTCTATCTAAAACAATCACATTGTCATCAAATACATAATATGATGATGGAAATCTAGCTATAATTAGCTTTCCTTTTAACAATGTGTTAGCTTTCATTCTTAAAGCATTGTACGGTGAATGAAAGCCTAACGTGCGTTATCTCATTGCATCAAGATGGAAATCTAGTTAGAGTTAGCTTTTGTTTTTAAAACATTGCACGGTAAGTGAAAGTTAATGTGTGTTAGAATTCATAAGGTAGTTTTCTATCTAAAAGAGTCACATTGTTATCAAATACATAACACCATGACAAAAATCTAGCCGAAGTTAGCTTTAGTCCTTAAATCATTGCACGAAGATTGAAATCTAATGTGTTAGCTTTCATAATGTAGTTTCCCTCTAACACAACCAGGTTTTCATTAATCACAATGCACCATGATAGAAATCTAGTTGTTGTTAGCTTTCATAAGTTAGTTTTCCATCTAACACAACCACATTGTCATCAAATACATTACACCATGATGGAAATCTAGTTGAAGTTATCTTTGCTCCTAACAACATAGCCGGATTAGTTTTCTATCTAACATAATCATATTGTCACATTGCACCATGATGGAAATCTATCTGGAGTTAGATTTTGACCTTAAATCGTTGCACAGTGAGTGAAATATAATGTGTGTTCGCTTTTATAATGTAGTTTTTCATTTAACATAGCCAAATTGTCATCAATCAAAATGGACTATGTTGAAAATCTTGCTAGAGTTAGCTTTTGTTCTTAAAACGTTGCATGGTGAGTAATAGCTAATGTGCGTTAACTTTCGTAAGGTAGTTTTTCATCTAACTCAGCCACATTGTCATCAAATACATTACATCATGATGCAAATCTACCTAAAATTAGCTTTCCTTCTAACAACATGGCACGATGAGTGAAAGCTAATGTGTGTTAGCTTCTATAAGGTAGTTTTTCATCTAACACAACCACATCATCATCGATCTCATTGCTCCGTGATGGAATTATAGATATAGTTACCTTTTGTCCTTAAATCATTGCACGATGAGTGAAACACAATCTGTGTTAGCTTTCATAGTGTAGTTTTCTATCTAACAAAGTCACATTGTCATAAATCACAATGCACCATGATAAAAATCTGGTTGGGGTTAGCTTTCGTTCTTAAAACATTGCACAGTAAGTAAAGTCTAATGTTTGTTAGCTTCCATAAGGTAGTTTTTAATCTAACACTGCCACATTGTCTCATTACACCATGATGGAAATATTAATGGAGTTATCTTTCAACCTTAAATCATTGCACAATGAGTGAAATCTAATATATGTTACATTTCATAATGTATTTTTTCATTTAGCACAACCACATTGTCATCAATCAAAATGCACCATTTTGGAAATCTAGCTAGAGTTAGTTTTCATTCTTAAAACGTTGCACGGTGAGTAATAACTAATGTGTGTTAGCTTTTGTAAAGTAGTTTTCTATCTAACACAGCCACATTGTCATTAAATACATTACACCATGATGCAAATCTAGTTGGAGTTATCTTTCCCTCTAACATGGCATGGTGAGTGAAAGATAATATGTGTTAGCTTTCATAAGGTAGTTTTCCATCTAACACAACACATCGTCATTGATCACATTGCACTGTGATGGAAATCTAGCTGGAGTTAAATTTCATCCTTAAATCATTGCACAGTGAGTGAAATATAATGTGTTAGCTTTCATAATGTAGTTTTCCATCCAGCACAACACATTATCATCAATCACAATGCACTATGATGGAAATCTAGATAGAGTTAGCTTTCATTCTTCAAACATTGCATGGTCAATAAAACTAACGTATGTTAGCTTTCATAAGGTAGTTTTTCATCTAACACAGCCACATTGTTATCAAATACATTACACTATGATGGAAATCTAGTTGGAGTTAGTTTTCCTTCTGACAACATGGCACTATAAGGAAAAGTTTATGTGTGTTAGATCATTACACCATGATGGAAATCTAGCTGGAGTTAGCTTTCCTTTAAACAACATGGCAGAATGAGTGAAAGCTAATATGTGTTAGATTTCATAAGGTAGTTTTCCATGTAACACAACCACATTGTCATCAAGCACATTGCATCGTGTTGGAATTCTAGCTGGAGTTAGCTTTCATCCTTAAGTCGTTGCACGGTGAGTGAAATCTTATGTGTGTAAGCTTTCATAGTGTAGTTTTCTATCTAACAAAGTCACATTGTCATAAATCACAATGCACCATGATAAAAATCTGCCTGGGGTTAGCTTTCGTTCTTAAAACATTGCACAGTAAGTAAAGTCTAATGTTTGTTAGCTTCCATAAGGTAGTTTTTAATCTAACACTGCCACATTGTCTCATTACACCGTGATGGAAATATTGTTGGAGTTATCTTTCAACCTTAAATCATTGCACAATGAGTGAAATCTAATATATGTTACATTTCATAATGTATTTTTTCATTTAGCACAACCACATTGTCATCAATCAAAATGCACCATTTTGGAAATCTAGCGAGAGTTAGTTTTTGTTCTTAAAACGTTGCATGGTGAGTAATAGCTAATGTGTGTTAGCTTTTGTAAAGTAATTTTCTATCTAACACAGCCACATTGTCATCAAATACATTACACCATGATGCAAATCTAGCTGGAGTTAGCTTTCCTTCTAACATGGCATGGTGAGTGAAAGATATTGTGTGTTAGCTTTCATAAGGTAGTTTTCCATCTAACACAACACATCGTCATTGATCACATTGCACTGTGATGGAAATCTAGTTGGAGTTAGCTTTCGTCCTTAAATCATTGTATAGTGAGTGAAATCTAATGTGTTACCTTTCATAATGTAGTTTTCCATCCAGCACAACACATTATCATCAATCACAATGCACTATGATGGAAATCTAGCTAGAGTTAGCTTTCGTTCTTCAAACATTGCATGGTCAATAAAACTAACGTATGTTAGCTTTCATAAGGTATTTTTTCATCTAACACAGCCAAATTGTTATCAAATACATTACACCATGATGGAAATCTAGTTGGAGTTAGTTCTCCTTCTAACAACATGGCACTATAAGGAAAATTTTATGTGTGTTAGCTCATTACACCATGATGGAAATCTAGCTGGAGTTAGCTTTCCTTTAAACAACATGGCACAATGAGTGAAAGTTAATATGTGTTAGCTTTCATAAGGTAGTTTTCCATGTAACACAACCACATTGTCATCAAGCACATTGCATCGTGTTGGAATTCTAGTTGGAGTTAGCTTTCATCCTTAAATCGTTGCACGGTGAGTGAAATCTAATGTGTGTAAGCTTTCATAGTGTTTGTCATCTAGTACAACCACATTATCATCAATCACAATGCACCATGATGGAAATCTAGCTGGAATTAGCTTTCATTTTTAAAACATTGCATGGTGAGTAAAGCTAATGTCTATTAGCCTTCATAATGTAGTTTTTCATCTAACACAACCACATTGTCATCAAATACATTACACTATCATGAAAATCTAGTTAGAGTTAGCTTTCCTTCTAACAACATGGCACTATAAATGAAAGCTTATGTGTGTTATCTCATTACACCATGATGAAAATCTAGTTGGAGTTAACTTTAATTTAACAACATGGCACGATAAGTGAAAGCTAATGTGTATTAGCTTTCATAAGGTAGTTTTCCATCTAACACAACCACATTGCCACATTGCACCATGATGGAAATCTAGCTGGAGTTAGCTTTCAACATTAAATATTTACATGGTGAGTGATATTTAATGTGTGTTAATTTTCAAAATGTAGTTTTCTATATAACACAACCACACTGTCATTAATAAAAATGCACCATTTTGGAAATCTAGCTAGAGTTAGCTTTTGTTCTTAAAACGTTGCATGGTGAGTAATAACTAATGTGTGTTAGATTTTGTAAAGTAGTATTCTATCTAACATAGACACAATGTCATCAAATACATTACACCATGATGCAAATCTAGCTGGAGTTAGCTTTCCTTCTAACAACATGGCACAATGAGTGAAAGATAATGTGTGTTAGCTTTCATAACGTAGTTTTCCATCTAACACAACACACCGTCATTGATCACATTGCACCGTGATGGAAATCAAGTTGGAGTTAGCTTTCATCCTTAAATCATTGCACGATGAGTGAAATATAATGTGTGTTAGATTTCATAATGTAGCTTTTCATCTAGCACAACCACATTGTCATCAATCACAATGCACAATGATGAAAATTTAGCTAGAGTCATTTTTTGTTCTTAAAACATTGCAGGGTCAGTAAAGCTAATGTATGTTAGCTTTCATAAGGTATTTTTCCATCTAACACAGCCACATTGTTATCAAATACATTACACCATGATAAAAATCTAGTTGGAGTTAGATTTCATTCCTTTCTAGGAGAGTACATTGTGTCATCTACTATTATAGCCCAGTTGGATATGATTGCCTTCCTCATTGTGGTGGTAAGAGGAAATTCAATGATGTAAAGGATTACTCTTTGGACATTATATTAACTTATAAATCTAATCCTTTTGAAACAACAAAAAAAAAGTATTTACTAGTTTCATCCAACCTCCCCTCCAAGCATATAGGACATTTCCAAATTGAAATATTCATCTCTATGAGAAGAATTAGAAAACCTGCTGGTTATCTTTATAATTTTATTTCCTGAAGTCACATATACTGAACAAAAGGAGACCCAAGCTCCAAAACTTCTCATAAACTTCCATATTATGCACCTTTATTAAGTTAAATTCCATAGATATATGGAGCAAACGCTTTGTTGGATTCCACTTGTGTAATGATTCAAGGATTCAACTTGAATAAAGGATCCAAATGCTACTACAACAATTGCTTCACAATCTACCATGCAAACCTATCCAAAGTTGCCATGAGTACCCCACGCAGGTTGAAAAATACTCCAAAGAAGGCATGAATGGTCACACAGGTAAATCACCCCCTATAGGGCTTTCGTTTCATACACATGAATCCCTAACACACATCAAACCTAGATTTTTTAAGGATTTTACGACTATTGTTTATACTTTTGTCACCTTTTCTAATGCAAAAGTCTATATAAAATTTGTATATTATTATTCTAGGGCACACAATGCACTCAAAACCCCTCCAAATAGTTTGTAAATGAGAATTGAGTTCTCTTACCATCCCTGCTCATGCCCAAAATTGGAGCTTTAACCATCAAAATTGGACTAGAACTTACCAAAGCTAGTTTAATGTTGTTATTCATCACCTTTTAAGACTGAAACATGCCCAAAAATGTATTTCAACCATAGTTTTTAAAATCGGAATCGGACTCGGAATCGGTCGAGGGTCAACTCGGAATCGGAATCGGAATCAGTAATGAATTGGTCATAAATCGGCCGATTTGAATTTAATGAATCGGTTTGCTAAAAAATACATCAAATACTTAAATTTTAAAGGAAACAACATTTTCAAGATTATAATCCATGATTCCAAGGCATTGAAGAAAAATTAACCAAAATCTACTCATGTATATACCATATAAGAGTCAATATATCAAAATGGTACAAAGTGCACTGACCAGCAAAGTGTTAATCAAAGAAATTGTCTTTATTTCTTTTGGATTTGTATTTCAAGTTGTTTATTAGTTAAATTCTTGCACTATGAATATGAGATTATAAGAGCAACTTGGAATTCATCTCAATTTTGTATGCATGTAGCAGATTTATTTTTGTAAATCTATCATTGTTAAAAAAAAGACAGTAGACCTCTGTAGTTAAAATTTGTTGCACAGATATGATTTTCTTTATTTCAAGATCTATTATATATCTATAGTATAGATCTGTCTATTGTGTATCTATTGTAAAATAAGCGTGAGCAGATCTAATCATAGTACTTCCGACAGTCAATTGTAAATTCTTTCAGAGCGAAAGAATGCATGGCAGTTGATCCCAACTATCAATTGGAGGGCCATTAGCTGGAAGGTTTTTGATGCCCAATTTGACATATTTAAGTCACAACTGAGTGTCCCAAGCACTCTTTCCATGTCACAACACCCATGAAGAGAAGGATCACAAACCGAGGATTGCTGCAATGACAACATCCTCCTTCAGCATACCAACAGCGTGTCACTCATGATCATTTCATTTTCTGTCACCGGCCCATCTTTTGCAGTTTAACTAATGGTATATAAGGAGGATCAAATGAGTAAGAGACTGGATTGCATTAGCTATGCGTGAGATTTGTTGGAATTCCTGATCTCAGTCAATCTTCACTTATGCCCAAAATCGAGGTCTTGGATCAACATATGCAGGGTCAATTGTCCAATTTATTACATTATCTGCTGGATTTTAACCCGCCCACAGGCTTGAACCTGCCCAACTCTATAGAAGAAGAAATTTCTATTTGAATCCATGTAGAGGCTCGAGCTAGACAGCATGATTTGCTTCTGCATACTAAAAAATGAAAACAAATTGGCATTTTCCAAACCGGACTGGTCAAGCTCGAAACCGGCCAGTTAGACCGGTTAGTTACCGAACCGAACTGGTTTGGTACCAAAACTAGCCGGTTCTGTAACTAACCGGTTCTCGATCCGGTTAACCAACCGATTTGACCCGGTTTGGTTCCGAACCGGTGAACCGACCGGTTCCGGTTCCGGTTTGGACGATTTTTAAAACTATGATTTCAACCCTTAGATTCAACCCATATTCAAAGGTTATGTCTTGTTACTACTAATTTATAGTCGAAAATGATCCCCACAAGACAATTGTGAAATCTTTCCTAAAGGATTCTTGGCCAACTCAGCAGTAACCCCCAAGTAAGTATCTTCAACTTTTTCCAATACATATGCCACCTTCTCAGCACTGCAGGTTATGGTTTCTTGCGGAGCTAAACTCGAAATCAGACTATATATATGTGTAATTTTTCATTTCAATGGGTTACCCTGAGCGCTCATTACGCACGTAAAAAATTATATAAAACCCAAAGAATCCACGTTTTTTTGTGGGGGAGGACGTACATATTTCGAAACCTTCTCGTTTTAGGGTTACAGGCCAGGAGGGAGAGGTTGCAGAACAAAAAGAAAGTTTCCCTCTGATGGGTAGGAATGCCCTTCGACCCTTTCCCCCACTTCCATAGCTAACTAGTAAGGCTCTGGATCCATAGCTACTCACTTGGCTACTTGGATTGGCTTATATCCTTGGTTACTCAGCTTGGTTACCACCCTATACTCCCTAAATAAAAACAACCTATTTAACCCGTTTGCAGCTTATTCCAAAATATCAAATTTTCAACATCTTGTTGCTTCAAGATATCAAATTTTTGTGTTTTCTTCTTTGAGAAAGCACCATTTTACTTCATTGCCTCCTATTCACCCTCCTTAAGTGTCTTTCTCTCTTTCATGAAAATTAACAGATAAAGCATAATGAATCTGCTAACTGCCAACTTTTTTTTACCATCCACCAGTTGATAAAACCCTGATCTTTGGCACTTATAAATCATCTTCTTTCACTTCTTGTCAGCAATTAAAATTTGATTATTACTGAAGGAAAACATTGAGCTGTGGGCTATGCTTCATTATCCAACTAATAGAAAATAATTTTTTCTGTGAACCAGGGACATCGTCATAAATAACAACCTCTTACCTCTCATCTGAACTTTCCCACTTCTCAACTCTGCATGTTCTCCACCACTCGAATACAGAATTAGAGTTGGATTTGTCCTCAACAAAATCAATATACCAATCTTTCTGATTAGTAAAATGTTGTGAGAAACTTGAATTGAGGATAACACTCCTACTCTCCAGCACTTGGCCTAGGATGAATTGACAACTAATCAACCAGCTGTTGGAACGAACTTTTAGTTATTACACAACTGTTGATGAAGTCCAGTTGTTTGACAAACTCACATCTTATCCTTTTATTTAAAAGTACATGCTTATTTTGTGATAAAAGTTTGATGACAGTTGGCATGGTTCTTTAGTGATTGCGGGTGTGCCAATGGGATGCTGGTTAGCGTCTCTTGATACAATTTCTCATGTCAATAGCTCTCCTAGATTTACCCAACCAACTGTTCCTACTTGTAATTTTTCAAGATTTCCAACCAAGAAATTTAAAGTATTCTTGTACGATATCTGTTTTCTCCCGAAGATATTTTTCTTTTTTAGGTCCATCTTTTGGAGGCATTTGTATTAGATCACTATGGATCAGAATTCCAATAGATAGTAGAAGTTTATGCCCACACTCCTCAGAGATCAGAATTCTAATTGTTGCCTCTTATCTGGCAACCTCTGTTTTCCCATAACACATTGTTCAGGGAGTCATCCAATGCCTTAAAGGAATAGCAATTTTTAAAATTTAATTAGCAATCTCTTTTGGGAGATTTTTTCTCATAGTCCTCCTATTTGTAGCATTTAATATCCACTATCAATTTTTTTCAGGTACCTTATTAGTGAGGGGGACTTGTTATTGTAATGAAGATGCCTAGAAACAAGGCACAACTTGCTTTAGATGTGTCCTGATTTATGCTTGCAAAAGCAACAATAGAGTAGGGGATTTAAAAAGAATGAAAGTAGACTAGCAACAAGATTAAAGATTCATTATAAAACAGAGAAAACATCCAAGGAAGAAAAATTATTCCATGAGAGAATGACTGTACAAAGCACAATTACATATCATTACACTCTGCCTTGTGCATTGGCATTAGTGACTAATTCTAGTCTCGGTCCAGGTCTACATCCTACTATGATTGAATCCTTGCTTCTTTCTTTTCTGTGTTTTCCTCACTTGCTCTTTGTTTTTGTCCCAAGTGAACTAAGAGCACAAAAACAAGAAAAGCTAAAGCTTAGAAGAAACTTCCTAAAACCGCCTTGTGTAACTCTTGCCTATATGGTATCAATGCCAACATGGCTCTAATATGTACATGGATAAGAGCTCATACCTTTGGAAGGTTGATGGTCCCCATCAAATTACCTTTATGACAGGATTTTAACTTCCTAGTTATTGTTGGACTGTTTTACAACTCAACTTGCAAATTTGGAATCAGTTCTACAACAGGTATAAGAGGCTGTTCCTCATAATGTCAAACCATTGAAAATATCTAACACTGACATTTCTTCTAATTGGGAGATTTATGGCCTATAAGATTGGAAATGGATCACATGTAAGGATAGGGGTAGGTGTTACAATGGCCAGTAATAATGTTGTTTTTGTTCGAGAAGAGTTAATTTAGTGCTTTCAAGGTATTGGTAAATTCACGTTGAATCAATTTGGGAACCCTATTACCACTTCAATATGGAAAGAAGGATGTCTATCAACTAAATACTTAGGTTTGTTGGTGGATTATGATCACTATTGGAAAAATTTTGTATCAAAAATGCAAAGAGTGTACATCAGACTTGGTGATTTTGTTGATGAACTAGTCTAGGTTCAAAACAAAGTTGGTGGTAGTTACAATCCAAAACAACGATATATAGCCTTTGAAGGGGATGAAATACAAGTAGCAGGTATGTGGTTCTCTATATTGTAAAAGAACAAAGCCCCTTAAAAACTAAACTTCTAATGTGGCTATCTTTACATCATACAATTCTTACTTTCAAATTTGTACAAAAAAAAAAGTTGGGCCAAACATTTGTCTACTTTGTAGATCTGATGCCAAGACTTGCACTACTCATCTTTTCATAAAATTCCCATTTATTAAACATGTGTGGAAAGATATGGAAGACAACCTTGGGAAGCATGCTATCTGGAATGAAGCTTTTATTGAAGGTCGTCTCAAAATTTGGTTTGTGAGATCAAAACTAAAAGGTCTAAGAGTTACACCTTTCCTTGTTATATGGGAAATTTGGATTGCCATAAATTCCATTCTTTATGAATATTGAAGCATTCCTACTTTCCAAATCTCTACTCAACTTAACAAACTACTTCATCATTGTCATGCTCTACTTGTTAACAAACTGCCTTTTGTAACTCTTGCCTATATGGTATCAATGCCAACATGGCTCTAATATGTACATGGATCAGACCTCAGTCCTTTGGAAGGTTGATGGTCCCCATCAAACTACCTTTATGACTAGATTTTGATTTCCTAGGTATTTTTGGACTGTTTTACAACCCAACTTGCAAATTTGGAATCAGTTCTTCTACAAAAGGTATAAGAGGCTCTTCCTCATAATGTCAAACCATTGAAAATCTGTGAGACTAGTAGATCACTTAACCAATGACATCAACAATGGATCTATTGGGATATTGATCGTGCAACCACAATTCCTGAGAATTCCCTACATCTTTTGACACAAAAACAGTCTGCATTATAGAGGTGTGAAAAGAGAAGCTGAATATGTCTTTGCTAGAGTTCATAACAGAGGTATGTTGCACACTTGAAGAAGTTTAAAGCTGACAGTCAAAGGCTTACAGATTGTCTTTGTTTTTATGATGTTTCCTATTTGTCTCTTAGCTACATGACATGTAAGAGAAGCTATTGTCATAGATATGGGATCCATGTCAAATTTAGTAATGACTGGAATCACCACCTTTGGCCCATTTGCAGGGGTAGAAGAGTTTTCATGTGAAGAAACATCTAAATGAGTTCTAGATTCCACATCAAACTAAACAAAATTTTAAGTCATCGACTTGGTACCAACAACATGAAAATAATAGTCTTTGTGTGAGGAACATTCTCCACTTTATGTAAACGAATTTATTTCAAAGAAATCAAAACTACTAAAGGATGCCTTGAAACACCTACCAATACATATTACTGTAATGAAGATGCCTAGAAACAAGGCAACACTTGCTTTAGATGTGTCCTTTCGAACCAAATTGGGTGTTTCCTATTTGTCTCTTAGATACGTGACATGTAAGAGAAGCTATTGTCATAGCTATGGGATCCATGTCAAATTTAGTAATGACTGGAATCACCACCTTTGGCCCATTCGCAGGGGTAGAAGATTTTTCATGTGAAGAAACATCTAAATGAGTTCTAGATTCCACATCAAACTAAACAGGATATTGGTAAATTCATGGTGAATCAATTTGGGAACACTATTACCACTTCAATGGTCAGAAGTTCACACGGATATTGTTGGACAGCGAAGTTCATAGTTTAAATCTTTCATGAAAGATAATTCTTGTGTTTTCTATATTCTATATTCATGTCTATAAAGGTACACAACAAATGGTATCCGGACACTTTCTAGGGAAAAAACCAAAGAACTTTTTCCTTCTATTTTGTAGGTTTTCAAAGAGCAAAAAAGAAGGCCACGTCACTTGGATTGGTTTTTTATTATGTTTCAGCAAAATTTCCAAAAAAAAATTATATATGTATATTCTCCTCATAAAAATACATGAATTCACAAAGCATTGCTCAAATCGGAGTTAGGATGAAGGAGATATTGTAGTTTGAAATCTGCTCCTTTTTAGGGCTTACCATGATGGTTGTGGGTCTTCTAGAGGACATGACTTTTGATAAAGTGATTAGATTGCAACTAAATCAATTCCATTGGATAGAGAATTTATAAAGCTTTGATTTAACATATTATATGATATATTGTTAGCCAATATCTAGTACACTATAGCCCTTGCAATATTTTTCCCTCAACCCCTCATGGAAATGAAGATTGGAAAGGTGGTGGAACATGTTATGGGAGGAAAAAGTTTGGGTGACAAAACGTTTACAGGATATGTGTGCAAATTTGAGATCTTGAAGTTGTGACCAAAATTGTTAAAATTACATATCATAGCACAATATTTGTAGAAATTGATAGAAATTTACAAGAAGATAGAAATTCATACTTACCTTGTCATCAAAGGAAACGATAGAAATTTCTAGTACTTTCTCCAAAATATTATGACCAATGAGAGAAGGGTGGCAAGGATCCTTGGATACAAAAGCTACTTCCTCTTTGATGGATATAGGGGCAATAGATTATTCTCAAGAAGCCATGAAAATGACACAAAAGAAATCGAAATCCAAAAAAAATCATTGCTTTTAGTGAAGAGCAGTAGGCTCAAATTTTATTAACAAGCCTTGGAGTGGGTTGAGGCACGAAAGCACCTCACTAACCCTATTCTACGAATGTTGTAGAATTGGAGCAGACATTGTCAGATTTGAAATCAGCTCGCTATCCTTTATTTTCGATCTCTTCTTGGCCCAATTATGTATTTTGCAAAGATAAAATTTGATAAATGAGCAACATGCTTTGAAAAAATGTACTAGGAATTTGTTTTTAGCCTGGAGCCTTGTTTGACTTGAAACCCCATATCATCTCGACTGCTTCTTCCTTTGAAATTTCTTTGTCGGTTTGCCTATTTTCAACTTCATTTACTAAATGATTGATGTATTGGGTTCGTCTTTCACCTCCTCAGTGTATAACTCTTTGAAATGCATGAAGGCCTCCTTTGTATTGTTTCAAACTATGTTAATCCAGTATAACAGTGATCCCAAGAGCATGTAACCTATCAATCCTACATATGAGATACCTATGTACAACAAAACTAGATGAAAAGGGATCAAAAGTGCCACCAACAACCTCATGATCACAAACAAAATGAATAATTTTGGTTGTGCTATTAGTATAAGCAGTGCATCTCGAATGAAGAAGGTACAAAAAATAAAATCTGAACCAGATTGTCCCCAAATAAGTAGGACTTTACAGAAAATAAGAAGCATTAATTGAAAAGCACAATCAATTAAGAACACGGCAATAGTCCTCTAAGATAGTGCAATCTTAAAAAATGATGTCCTCCGATATCATACCTAGAAAGAGGTAGAAGCACAATCACCGTAGTAACCAAAAACCTAGAATTTGCAATAACCAAAAAGCTAAGAAGCATTACCATTGCGAAAAGAACAGAGCTACAAAAAAAGCAACATAAAGACCAATTCAAAAAAACACATGAAATTATAAGGTCTTTGAATAATGCACTATCAATGGATTCAAGCTAATGGAAATATAGAGTGAATTTGTCCCCCAACCTAACTCTCTACTCCTCCAAGCCTATTACCTCTACAAACACCCTAGGGGAACGTGTTGTTGGCTTTCGAAGGCCTCCAAGTTAATTCAATCTGTGGCCATATCGCTTTATCACTCCCTCTCAATATTGTCTAGATGCTCCAAGCCACATCCTATTGTCTACACAGGACCTAAACAACGAAATCAGAGAGGACATCTACCAACAGTGCATTCAAGTCACTTAGCCCTAAGATGGTTTTCTATTCCGAGCACTTTCTGCAACTAAGAGAGTGCCTTATTTCCAAACTTGCATATATAGAAACAATAGATGCACATCTTCTAGGTCCCCCAACTCGTTGCTTTCGTTCTAGGTTATTAGAGAACCTGAGTTAATTAGATGTTCGCCGAGGTGATCAACTTACATGCTCCTAACTTAGATGCCCATTCTTACTGAACCTGTAAAATAGGAAATGAAATGTAGCAAGAAGTAGCTACATTGGGTTGCAGCTCAGGGAAGGGATGGGATTCTGTTGAGCGAATCCAGACATCCCTGAACCACGATCCCTAGGGTTAGAGTGCGAGTTATATGATATTGCAGGTTATATGAAACTTGGGCTAGAGCTACGCCTTTAATACGCGTAGGGGGTTGGCTGCGGGCAAATAAAGAGATCAAGTTTGTGTTGGAACACTGATAAATATCTGGATGGCTACGGGGTGAAGCTAGAATTAATATCAATCCATTCAGGAAGGGATCGAAGCTTGATTTGCTGGCTGGGACCATATCCTCAGCATGAATGGAAAGACTGAAGCATGAAGAGTGATAAGGAAGGGAAAGGTAGGCTTGCATTAAAGGAAGGGTCGACTGATATCTTTAGCGACTGTTCTCTTTATTGACCAAAGTACTTGACCAACGAGAGAGGAAGGCTGGCTATGCCCCACGGGGCCGCTAGCATTAAAATAAGGCTGGGGTTCAGTTCAAGAGTGACAAGATTACATACGGGGGTTTTTTGTAAGCAGTAAGACTCAGAACCCGCATCTGTGAACTCAGGCTGGCATGGGTATCTGGTATTGAAAGCTTGACTGATGCCCAAAAAATAATGAAAGCTGGCTTGCACACTTGGGACTGGGTTTATATGTAGACCCTCGGCTGCTGGCAGGCTTGAGCATAGGTTCAAAAGAATCGCATCTCTCATGCCCCGTTTTGTAGTCACTTGAAAATAATAAACCTAAAAATAGATCGCATTCAAGTGACAATGCTGTGAATCAGATGAGGAACAACAAAACGCTATCCAAATGTTGTGCCCAGTGACTTCACCAGTATAGAATCCAGAGTTTGGGAGGCAAAGTCAAAGGCAATCGAACGAAACTGGAAGTGAAATAAAGAGGAGTTTATTTGTAATATTTGTGGAGAGTCTGGCCACTTTTCTCAGGGGTGTCCAACCACACTACGAACCAGTCTTTCTAGCGAGTTTGTTGAAAAAATTACTATGAGATGAGCACCTAAAAACACGTATTATTGGATCTGGTGGATCAGCAGAAGATGAGTGTAAAATGAGGGTTGAGAGCATTAGCAACCTAAAACTAGATCCTTACTTAAAATACTCTTGTTTGCAGAAAACATTAACAACGATCCTTCAAGCCAATGGAACAATGCCATTTTATTTATTATCCATGTAAATACTAGGGCTTGCTTGCAGAAACAACATGCCAATGGAACGGTGTCATTTTATTTATTATCCCTGTAAATATTAGGGATTAGGGCTTGTTTGTTTCGTATCCCTGTAAATACTAGGGCTTAGGGCTTGTTTGCAGGAACAGCCTAAACAACCATACAAACGGCTAAAGCTATCGGATAATACAGAACTTACAATAAAATGAACTTACTTGTGAATCACAAGAACCAGCTTGTCCGCTTCAATGTCCTGCTCTGCCAGTAGAGAACCAGCTTGTCCGCTTCAATGTCCTGCTTTACCTGTAGATCTGGTTAAAGAGTGACCGGTTCCTTTCCTCTCACATGACACCCCATTCAAGAGTTTCCGCAAATAAATTATGATGAGTCTAGGACAATATCACTTTACTTATTAGAGATTCCATTTTGAATTTACATTTTTTACTTTACATTGCCTACTCGACTTACTTGGCCCAATCGGCCAAGTTGAGATTAAGTGTTTTTATTAGATTTCAATTTAAACTCTTTTCTTATCAATTTTTGCTTCCTTTAATATTGGAAACAACATTCAAATTTAAGCCCTTTATAGCCCTTCGAAAGGGTTGTAGCTCTTCCAAGAAGTGTATTGTTAATATTTTTTTTATCCAAAATGATGTATATGAATATATTTATTAAATTAAAAGTTGTAAAATTAATGTATATTTTATTTAATATGTCATTTTAAGTAAAATTGTTCAGATTCAGTTTCAAGTATGATAACATTGTTTTTTATAATATAATATACATACAATCTTAATTTCCTCATCTATATGCACTAAACTCCCACATCATTGAGATCACTCCCACTTATTATTGTATATCATTCGGCATCATTGAAGTATAACTAGCGATCATTGAAGTACAACTAAGGCACTATTGTCTTGTAACCCTAAATAATTGTAGTATACAGTACTCTACTTGGTTGCTACTTCTTGATTGAAAATGAATGTACTATAGTGATGGAGGTGTAGGTAGTTGATTTGGGTGGGAGGGAAGGAGAATTGAATATATTTTTGTTTTTGGAGGGGACTATGGTTTCTAGGGTTTTCACAACTCATTGTTTACCCTAAATTTTTGGTCGAACAATAGACATGGACCTTGAGGAAGAGCTATTATATTATAGGGAGAATGAGGATGTGAATTCTCTAGCCATATTATGTACCCATAAGTAACAATTAGAAGTGTGGAAATGTTGCAAAGCATTTAGCATTGGTTACAAAGCCAATTTGTAAACTACGGATAGCTCATAGACATGGACGAACAAAACTATGAAGGTGGACGGTCAATATTTGGTGATAGAAATAATCATGGAAGATGCAAGTTTGGCATCATGTGGTCGTTTATGCCAACCTTTGGTTCCATCATCACCTTGATACGTGGGATTATAACCTAAATCCTAATATTCCTTGTTAAATCTCCTACGTTGAATCTTATGGACATTCCCAATGAAAAACAAGTGTACCAGGGCATGAGTGGGAAAGTTGAAAATGATCCTAGGTCATGATATTGGTTTTGAGAAAGACTTGGAGGATGGTTATGAGTGGCATTAGTAGGAAGAATCATGGCTAAGGTTATTAAGAATGATTATGTGCCATAATGGTTAGAAATAGGGTATTGGTTCTAATATGAGGTGTCATATAGTCGGTGAGCACTCTCATCTATTACTTTTTATTAGATTGTAATAAGCAATAATATAATCTTGTTATATGAAAGATTAGATTGTTTCAAAAACATGCACATGAGGCATTGAGTCGAAACTTAAATGAGTGAAGGCTATGTGTAAGCCTTTTTAGATCATATAACACACAACCTCTGCCCAAAACACCTCATTAAGAGAGGGATACAATTAGCGATCATTGAAGTATAACTAAGGCACTATTGTGTTATAACCCTAAATAATTGCAGTATACAGTACTCTACTTGGCTGCTACTTCTTGATGGAAAATGAATGTACATAGTGATGGAGGTGTAGGTAGTTGATTTGGGTGGGAGGAAGGGGAAATTGAATATAGTTTTGTTTTTGGAAGGGACTATGGTTTCTAGGGTTTTCACAACTCTCATTGTTTATCCTAAATTTTCGGTCGAACAATAGACATGGACCTTGAGGAAGAGCTATTAGATTATAGGGAGAATGAGGATATGAATTATCTATCCATATTATGTAACCATAAGTAAAATTTAGAAGTGTGGAAATGTTGCGAAGCATTTAGCATCGGTTACAAAGCCAATTTGGAAACTAAGGATAGTTCATAGACATGGACAAACAAAACTATGAAGGTGGACGATCAATATTTGGTGATAGAAATAATCATGGAAGATGCAAGTTTGGCATCATGTGGTCGTTTATGCCAACCTTTGATTCCATCATCACCTTGATAACTGGGCTTATAACCTAAATCCTAATCTTCCTTGTTCAATATCCTACGTTGAATCTGATGGACATTCCCAATGAAAAACAGGTGTACCAGGGCATGAGTGGGAAAGTTCAAAATGATCCTAGGTCATGATATTGGTTTTGAGAAAGACTTGGAGGATGGTTATGAGTGGCATTGGTAGGAAGAATCATGGCTAAGGTTATTAAGAATGATTATGTGCCATAATGGTTAGAAATAGGATTGAAATTCCAGTTAGGGTATATGCTAACTTGGTATTTATATTCTAATTAAGTGTTGCATTTGTTTTAGGATCCAGAATGATAAAGATGCAAGCTCCATTTCAGCTCAAAACTAGTTCAGGGGGAGCACCCAATTTGGTTCGAAAGTGATGTCACCCAATTTTAGATCCTAAAAGAGATACAATGGTAATCCATCAAATATAGGTTCTTATGCCTAGTATTAATTTTATATTTTGGACTAAAGGGTGCTTAATGGACATTTCTTATACTCTTAAGGAAATCGATGATTGTTATGAATAAATGCTTTTGGAAATATTTAGAGAAAAATAATTGCCTAGGCTATTGTGGATCTAGATTTCAAGGAGGATAACTTTGTATGGTGAACTATAAATTGAATGGGGTTAGGATATTTCACTCAAATATTGTATTATTGGAAATTTCCTTTTAGGTGTATTAATAATTGTATTATTAGAAATTTATCATTAGAAATTCTAATGACAAATCAATATACCTAACAATGACCATTACAATGTAACATAGATCCTTGAGATCACTCCCACCTATTATTGTATATCATTGGGAATCATTGAAGTATAACTAGCGATCATTGAAGTATAACTAAGGTACTATTGTCTTGTAACCCTAAATAATTGCAGTATATAGTACTCTACTTGGTTGCTACTTCTTGATTGAAAATGAATGTACTATAGTGATGGAGGTGTAGGTAGTTGGTTTGGGCGGGAGGGAAGTCCGTTGAATTGCACCCAGATTGGGCACACACATTGAACATATTGGTTAGCTGAGAAATCCTCAAACCTGGGGACTAACAAGGTATTCTTATAAATCCAAGGCCCTTGTCACATTTCGTTTGGGACATGGGACTTGTTAGCGAATGGAAACAGAAAAAATCCTTTGGTAAGGGTTCTAGTTTGGACATATTTCCAACCAAAGGCCCCCCAGGGTTCCCTATCCCAGCTACAGATTATAGCTTTAGGGGGAACCCGCCCCATAAAATACCCTAGCAAGGTTTCTTCCATATAAGCATACACACAGTATCAAGATGATCAATTGGGTTTTCTATAGTAATGCCATAGTTGTCAGTTTCATAATTACCATGTTGAATTCTCTATAGTCATAAATATAGAACAAAACACAAAGTATAGATCAATCGAGGGAGCATATTTTCCTTGTACTATGCAATCTATAGCTGAAGTTTCCTATGTCAACACCATTAAACTCTACTATAAAAATAGGCTCAAACGTATTAGGCCAAATAGATATGATTACAACTACAGGCTATGGATTACATACTAGGTTTCTCTTCATCATTTAAAGCATATGGATATTATGCTTTATCTATTGCATGCAGTGAGACTAAAGCGAACTCAGCCTGTAGTTGTAATCATATTTATTTGGCCTAAAGCTACAAGTCCCAATCCCCCTGAAGCTACAAGCCCTAATCCCTAGTGGCATTCTCAAACAAATTTTCCTTACCTTGCGGCAACAACTCATCAATTAACAATCTCTCTTCATCATCATCCTCATCAAATTTGCTTCTGAAAACGGTGTTTGAAAACTTCATGTATATGGAGACTCTCTTTTGAAAGGCAAGGAGGAGGGCAGTTGGGAACCAGGCGCATGAAATATTTGATTTTAGGAGGGATCACAGAGGAGGAGGGCGGTTGGGAACCTCCATCAATGGCAGCCATGACGTCTGCAGAAGAGGTGAACCCGAGAACCCTAACGTGCAAGCTAAAACCCTAGCAAAGCGTCTAAAAATTTTTGGTTATCCCCTATGTAAATATTTGCATAAGTTCAATGAATGGTCACAAAAATAACATGACCATTTAAAATAACTTCCATAGTTTCAAAAAATAATAATTAATTAGTTTTATAATTTTTTTTTCAAAATAACACAACAATTTTCTATAACAATGGTAAATTAAATCACTCATAACTCATTCTAAGGATGTCACCTATAAATTAAAAAAAATCCTTAAACTTAATTTCCCCAATTTGACAAATATATTTTGAAAACTTGAAATTTTAGTGGCTATACGGCCAATGACATTGAAATCATCGTTTTTTCTCATTTGTCGGGAAGGATCGGGTAGGGAATTAGCACCAATACCCTATTTCTAACCATTATGGAACATAATAATTATTAATAACCTTAGCCATGATTCTTCCTACTAATGCCACTCATAACCATCCTCCTTAAGTCTTTCTCAAAACCAATATCATGACCTAGGATCATTTTCAACTTTCCCACTCATGCCCTGGTACACTTGTTTTTCATTGGGAATGTCCATAAGATTCAACGTAGGAGATTGAACAAGGAATATTAAGATTTAGGTTATAAGCCGAGTTATCAAGGCGATGATGGAACCAAAGGTTGGCATAAACAACCACATGATGCCAAACTTGCACCATCCATGATCATTTCTATCACCAAATATTGACCGTCCACCTTCATAGTTCTGTTTGTCCATGTCTATGAACTATACTTAGTTTCCAAATTGGATTTGTAACCAATGCTAAATGATTTGCAACATTTCCACACTTCTAAATGTTACTTATGGGTACATAATATGGCTAGAGAATTCACATCCTCATTCTCCCTATAATCTAATAGCTCTTCCTTGACAAGGTCCATGTCTATTGTACGACCGAAAATTTAGGATAAACAATGAGAGTTGTGAAAACCCTAGAAACCATAGTCCCCTCCAAAAACAAAACTATATTCAATTTCCCTTCCCTCCCACCCAAATCAACTACCTACACCTCCATCACTATAATACATTCATTTTCCATCAAGAAGTAGCAGCCAAGTAGGGTACTGTATACTACAATTATTTAGGGTTACAACACAATAGTGCCTTAGTTATACTTCAATGATCGCTAATTGTATCCCTCTCTTAATGAGGTGTTTTTGGGTAGAGGTTGTGTGTTATATGATCTAAAAAGCCTTACACATAGCCTTCACTCATTTAAGTTTCGACTCAATTCCTCATGTGCATGTTTTTGAAACAATCTAATCTTTCATATAACAAGATTATATTATTGCTTATTACAATCTAATAAAAAGTAATAGATGAGAGTGCTCACCCACTATATGACACCTCATAATAGCACCAATACCCTATTTATAACCATTATGGCACAGAATCATTCTTAATAACCTTAGCCATGATTCTTCCTACTAATTCCACTCATAACCATCCTCCTTAAGTCTTTCTCAAAACCAATATCATGACCTAGGATCATTTTCAACTTTCCCACTCATGCCCTGGTACACTTGTTTTTCATTGGGAATGTCCATAAGATTCAACGTAGGAGATTGAACAAGGAAGATTAAGATTTAGGTTATAAGCCGAGTTATCAAGGTGATGATGGAACCAAAGGTTGGCATAAACGACCACATGATGCCAAACTTGCACCATCCATGATCATTTCTATCACCAAATATTGACTGTCCACCTTCATAGTTATGTTTGTCCATGTCTATGAACTATCCTTATTCTCCCTATAATCTAATAGCTCTTCCTTGACAAGGTCCATGTCTATTGTACGACCAAAAATTTAGGTAAACAATGAGAGTTGTGAAAACCCTAGAAACCATAGTCCCCTCCAAAAACAAAACTATATTCAATTTCCCTTCCCTCCCACCCAAATCAACTACCTACACCTCCATCACTATAATACATTCATTTTCCATCAAGAAGTAACAGCCAAGTAGAGTACTGTATACTGCAATTATTTAGGGTTACAACACAATAGTGCCTTAGTTATACTTCAATGATCGCTAATTGTATCCCTCTCTCAATGAGGTGTTTTTCGGCAGAGGTTGTGTGTTATATGATCTAAAAAGGCTTACACATAGCCTTCACTCATTTAAGTTTCGACTCAATGCCTCATGTTCATGTTTTTGGAACAATCTAATCTTTCATATAACAAGATTATATTATTGCTTATTACAATCTAATAAAAAGTAATAGATGAGAGTGCTCACCCACTATATGACACCTCATATTAGCACCAATACCCTATTTCTAACCATTATGGCACATAATCATTCTTAATAACATTATCCATGATTCTTCCTACTAATTCCACTCATAACCATCCTCCTTAAGTCTTTCTCAAAACCAATATCATGACCTAGGATCATTTTCAACTTTCCCACTCATGCCCTGGTACACTTGTTTTTCATTGGGAATGTCCATAAGATTCAATGTAGGAGATTGAACAAGGAAGATTAAGATTTAGGTTATAAGTCGAGTTATCAAGGTGATGATGGAACCAAAGGTTGGCATAAACGACCACATGATTCCAAACTTGCACCTTCTATGATTATTTCTATCACCAAATATTGACCGTCCACCTTCATAGTTTTGTTTGTCCATGTCTATGAACTATCCTTAGTTTCCAAATTTGTTTTGTAACCAATGCTAAATGCTTTGCAACATTTCCACACTTCTATGCAAATCCGGCATTGTTGGGTCATGTCTGCAAAACCATAAACCGAGCAAGTGTTGGTGGTCTACCCATGTCGGCATTTCCCATACACACTTGTAGGATCCTACGGCATGAAATTTCGTCGCTCCGTTTGGTTTTTTGCTCCCAGATCAAGATTGACCAATTGTCCTTGAACGACATTTTCATGCAACCTGCAACTTGACATATCTCGGAAACCGAAGGTCGGATGAATGAACCGTCGAATCCGTTGGTCTCCTGGCATGCCATTAGCCCTAGGTGGCCCTCTCCGTCGTGTCCTTGTGGCCCACTGACGCCGTTGTACAGTCATTTCCTAAACTAGTTTTTTGCCCAGTGCACTTCAATGCAAATCTTGCATTGGTGGGTCAACTCTGCAAAACCCTAGACCGAGCAAGTTTTGGTGGTCTACCCACATCATCGTTGCCCATACACACTTGCAGGAGCTGACGACATGCACTTTCATCGCTCCGTTTGGTTTTTTGCTCCCGAACCAAGATTGACCAATTGTCCTTGAACGACATTTTCATGCGACCTGCAACTTGACATATCTCGACAACCGGAGGTCAGATCCATGAACCGTCTAATCCTTTCATCTCCTGGCATTCTATTACCCCTAGGTGGCCCTCTCCCTCATGTCCTCCTGGCCCAATGACGTCGTTGTGCAGTCATTTCCTAAACTAGTTGTTTTCCCAATGCACTTCAATGCAAATCTGGCATTGGTGGGTCAAATCTGCAAAACCCTAGACCGAGAAAGTGTTTGTGGTCTATCCATGTCAGCATTTCCCATACACACTTGCAGGAGCCGATGACACACACTTTCATCACTCCGTTTGGTTTTTTTCCCCCGGACCAAGATTGACCAATTGTCCTTGAACGACATTTTCATGTGACCTGCAACTTGACATATCTCGGCAACCGGAGGTTGGATTGATGAACCGTCAAATCCGTTGGTCTCCTGGCATGCCATTACCCCTAGGTGGCCCTCTCCCTCATGTCCTTATGCCCAATGACACCGTTGTACAGTCATTTCCTAAACTAGTTTTTTGCCCAGTGCACTTCAATGCAAATTTGGCATTGGTGGGTCAACTCTGCAAAACCCTAGACTGAGCAAGTGTTGGTCATATAACCACGTTGGAATTTCCCATACACACTTACAGGAGCCGACGGCACGCACTTTCGTCGCTCCGTTTGGTTTTTTGCGCCCGGACCAAGATTGACCAATTGTCCCTAAACGGCATTTTCATGCAACCTGCAACTTGACATATCTCAGAAACCGGAGGTTGGATCGACAAACCGTCGAATTCGTTGGTCTCTTGGCATGCCATTACCCCTAGTTGGCCCTCTTCCTTATGTTCTCGTGGCCCAATGACATCGTTGTATAGTCATTTTCTAAACTATTTTTTTGCCCAGTGCACTTCAATGCAAATCTGGCATTGGTGGGTCAACTCTGCAAAACCCTAGACTGAGCAAGTGTTGGTGGTCTACCCACATCGACATTTCCCATACACACTTGCAGGAGCCGACGGCACACACTTTCATCTCTCTTTTTGGTTTTTTGCTCCCGGACCAAGATTGACCAATTGTCCTTGAACGACATTTTCATGCGACCTGTAACTTGACATAGCTCGGCAACCGGAGGTCGGATCGATGAACCATCGAATCCGTTGGTCTCATGGCATGCCATTACCCCTAGGTGGCCCTCTCCCTCGTGTCCTTGTGGCCCAATGACACCATTGTACAGTCATTTCCTAAACTAGTTTTTTGCCCAGTGCACTTCAATGCAAATCTGGCATTGGTGGGTCAACTCTGCCCAGTGCACTTCCTATAATCTGTAATGTGGACCCACCTCATTACTAGACCTAGGACGTTTGTCACGGATAGCTAAAAAATATGTATCTCAAGTTACCATCAACCCTAGCGGATTATCATTGCCCAACTCAAGGGTGGTCTTTAAACATAAAAGTAGAAACCTTCGGAGAATCTACAGTTGGGTGGAGCATTGTTATTGCCATTCAGCCACCCATGGCTAACAATTTACCTTGTGAAAGTTATTTTCTTAACTATTGTAATGTTGCAAATAATTTGAGATTTGATATGTGATTTATAGTTGTTTATATGTTAAATTTATGTCCATTGTCCTTTCTAGTAATGTTTTATGTTGCACTTTCCTATATATGTACATCTATAATTTGTACTCATGAACTTATGTTGGAAATATCTATCCTGTAAAGGTCCAAAGATGAATGATGGCAAGATACCAAGTTTGATCCTTTTGTGATACATGATGAGCATTATATGTTATATTAAGGTTCCATGTATTCCATTGAAATGTGATAATCATGTGCTGGGAATAATTAAATATGTGATTGGATGATAGTCCTCGTATAATTCATGTTGTTGGTTGAATATTTTATGTATTAATTTGATATTTTGCTATGTATGCATGGCTATTTCCACTCCAATGAGTTATGTCAAACGTTATGTCAGATGTTGTACTCATAAGTGATTGTAACTACATATCATCATATTGGTGTACTATCAAACAAATGACATCGATGTACCTTATAATAAGTTAGATACATAAACATTGAATTATTATAGATGCCTCGACACACTAAAATATTACTATATGTCTTAGTGTTCCATATTGTAACATGCACACTGATGTGGTTCTCGAGAATACCATAAGCAGTATAGGTCAACATTCATAGTTCAACTACCTCTATCTAGGTGTGGTAATGTACACAAATCTTTTGTTCTTTGGTGTGCCTCGCTATATACAATACAAATACAAACTTCTATATAGTGCACCAATGCAACTAGACACATAGCACATACAGGGAAAAAACCTCTTGCATAAACCTTTACTTAACTTGTAATTTATTTTATTATATTACACTTAAACATTAACTTGACTTGTAATCTATTTTTATTATATTACACTTCAACATTCACTTAAGTTGTAATTTTATCATCCAAACTCACTACATTTAATTAGATTTATCCAATTAGTGTGCATGTCGTGAATTCATTGAAACATTGTATTACATTGTATTGCACTTAGTTTGATTTAATTACACGTGCAAGAACTTTGACATAGTGCATTCATAAATAATAGATAATCCACACAATAGATTGACATAACAACATGTGGAAACCAAAGAACTCATACGAAGTGAAATATATCATTCATTTATAAGTGAAATGTCAATGTACATGTATCAAAAAGTAGATATATATCCAAAACTATCCAAGCCACTTGCACATGTATGCAAATGTACATATATTCTATAATGCATGTATCAAAAGTCAAGTTTCCTCTTGTTCTTTCCCGACTTTGATCCACTAGGCTCATCTCTGGGATCAATGTGCATCGATGGATCCTCCTCAGTGGCACCGGACTCTGTAATACCATATCTCCTCCTCAATGGAGCCAGACTCTGCAATACCATATCTCAATTAACTCAAAACCTATCAACATCTTGTTGGAAATTGAATGAAACAAT
>LPNX010868659.1:18202-40885 GCA_001517045.1 Pseudotsuga menziesii
ACGTGTCGCTTAAGCGATAGTTTCTGGCCGGATATTAAAGGTTTAAAAAAAAAAATCAGATCTAGCTGTCGAAAATGCGACGATTCATCTTCATATCCGTCTCTTAAGCGACAGCTATATCTGTCGTTTTTGCGACGCCTTGTCCTGATATCTGTCGCTTAAGCGACAGCTATATATGTCGTTTAAGCGACGCTTACTCTTTAAAGCCATGGTTTAAGCGACGATTATACCTGTCGCTTATCCGACGATTGACATTTAACTGACGGTTAGTTAAGTGTCGGATAACCGACACTTACTTAAGTGTCGGATAACCGACGCCAAGTTTCCAACGCTTAAGAAAAAATCAAAGTGTCGTACATGCGACGGGAAAGTGTCAAAAATCCGACATGATGGCCGTCGGATTTTGGGTCGAAATGTAGTAGTGATATCTGTTTGCTTCTTCATGCAGGAGCTTTCAGAATGATTTCCCTTACTACAGTATGCATACTTGCTCATTTCTCCTTTGTTCTTATTCTTCTGGGGGTTATTCTTGGAACCTTGAGGCTCCTCTGGAGACTTGTTCTTGTCTCTCTTTTACTCAGGTGGCTACTTAGATTTCTTCTTGCTTTTTGAATCCACCCTCGAATCTCCAGTAACCAGAGCTTGGTCTTTGGAATGTTTGATGGTACCCATCATCACCAATTTATCTTGTTCTTGTGTGAGAGATTCCATGAAATATGCAAGGCTAGACATTTTCTAGGCTTGAGCTGTCAACTTTGTGGCATGGAAGGTCGATACAAACATTGAATAGTCAGGGCCAAGCTTTGAGAGTATGGCCAAAAACTAGTTTCTCATCATTCTTTTTGATCCCACATTGTTTTAGCTGCAAAACAAGGGCTTTGAAATTGGAAAAATAGTGTTGCAGGGATTCAAAGCTATTGGGACTCAGTGAGATCAATTCATTTTCAATTTGATGTCCCCTCATCTCATATGTCTTACCAATAATCTCAACAAGTTTCTCCCATACTTCATTTGCTGATGTTAATCCATCAAGATGGAAAAGGAGGTCTTTGGATATGCTCAAACACAAGAGAAGATAGGTCTCATCCCTCCTATTATGCCATTTAATCTTTTCTGCAGCTGCATTGGGCTTTGCTTCTATTGCCATAGTCACTCTGTAGAGGCATTTCGCTCCCAACAGTATCTCCGTCTCTGATTTCCATTCAAAGAAGTTAAATGGAGTCAAGATGATATTCTCAGATTGATCCATAGCTCAGAAATTGTCCCTTTAGTCAGCAGAATGCTCCCAGTCAATGATGTCGAACCTGCAAGAACAAATTGGAAGGAGAGAAATCGATCTACAAAGGCTCTGATACCATGTAAGGTTTGTCATTACACCAAAACCTGCAGATGTTCGTGAACATTTGAAACCCAGCACAAGGCCCAATCACCAGGAGTGGCGGTTAGTCCACTCGTTTTATATTCCCAAAGGTGCAGTGGTTATACCATATGGAGGTACTTGATACTCCAACAATAGCTGTACTTATGTGTTTCTAGTATTATTATTGGTGTTATTTACTATGCTTGGATGCTTCAACATTAACACAGGGACCTTTGGGAGTGTTAAGTTGAAAGAAATGAATTTTTTTTTTTTACTTTATCTTGCATTGTCACAGCTGTACCTATGTGTTTCTGGTACTACTATTGTTGTTATTTACTGTCTTTGGATGCTTCAACATTAACAAAGGGACCTTTGGGAGTATTAAGTTGAAAAAAATGAAAATTATGTTTTTACTTTATCTTGCATTGTCACAACTGTACCTATGTGTTTCTGGTATTACTATTGCTGTTATTTACTATCCTTGGATGCTTCAACATTAACATAGGGACCTTTGGGAGTGTTAAGTTGAAAGAAATGAAAATTATGTTTTTACTTTATCTTCCATTGTCGTAGCTATACCTATGTGTTTCTAATATTACTATTGCTGTTATTTACTGTCCTTGGATGCTTCAACATTAAAACAGGGACCTTTGGGAGTGTTAAGTTGAAAGAAATGAAAATTATGCTATATATGTTACCACGTTCTTTTCTCCGTTACGTATGCTAGTTTAACTTGTTCATTAATTTATTACTACTGTTGTTATTGATTGTACTTGGATGCTACAACTTTAACACAAGGACCTTTGGGAGTGTTAAGTTGAAAGAAATGAAAATTATGTTATATATGTTACCACGTTGTTTTTTCCTTTATGTATGGTATTTTAACTTGTTCATTAATTTATTACTACTGTTGTTATTGATTGTCCTTGGATGCTTCAACTTTAACACATGAACCTTTTGTTGGAGTAGGGTCCTGTAGCTACAGGAAAAGCTGCTATATCGGGACGAGAAAGTCAAAGGTAAAAGTACCTGAGCGGCCGAGAGGAGAAAGCTCAACCACTGCAATTAAGGCAACGACGAAGATGGGAGGGCTCAGCTACCCTCATAAATGGAAAATGAGCAACATGCCAAGGTATTGAAGATGAAGGACAGAAGGGAAGAGATAGAGGAAGTGGCACCGATACCCGTGGTCAACGTCGGGAAGCGTGGAAGACTGTAGGAAGCTGTGGTGTGACGAAAAGCAGCAGCTCAAGTATAGATAGGCCGACTGTCACAAGTTAGGGTTTTTGGGTTACTGTTGGGAAAGGCCCACAGTGTTGTAATGGTGAGACCTTCGGGCCGCCTATAAAGGGATGTATTTTGTATTGTAAAAGGTTATCTAGTTATCTAGTTAGCTATTCATCTAGTTAGTTACTCAGACAATTAGAGAGACAGAGAGTCAATTAGTCTGCTAGCTCATAGGAAGAGTCGAGCTCTAGTTCTATTATTCAGTCTATAGTTATCTTACTGAAACCAGTATCTGAATCCTTGAGTATGAATGTAACAATCCACAGGGATTGAGAGAGAGAGAGGAAGAGTATATTGTAAGAGAATCAATATAAGAAGAGAAGAGATCTAAGAGAGAAGGGCTTTCGGTTGTGTGTGCGGAGTTACCCAAAAGATATCAGCTACATATGAGGTTGCAGCAGAACTGTGTTTACTCTCCCATGTTATAATATATAAACTAGTTCCTATGGACACAGATTCTACCCTGGAAGTGAACCACGTAAAATCCATGTGTTGTGTGATTATTTCATGTGATTGTGTTTGCTTATGTACTATTTGCTATCTGTTACATGAATGTTACATATCTGTTAATGAGTAGATGCATGTTATCCCTCAGTTTACAGTAACTTAGGAGGTTAACAGTGATTTGAATGCATAAAGTATTCTGTGTATGAGTTTACCAGTGTGTGATTCATGATAGTAACAGTTACAGTGTTAAGTAACTCATGTGTACAAGTTCAGTAAGATTGCGCATAGTCGAGGTTAAGCATATAAGACTGTAGAAGTCTAAGTGAGGCTATTTACCTCAGCTGGTATACCTAAGAGAGAGAACCCTTAGACCTCACAAGTAGGCGGGCATATTGAGTATTTCCCTGGGAGATATCACGAGTACAGAAAGGCGATATCACACTGTCGGAGGAGGTGCGGTGTGAGGATCGCAGGTTAAGGGTTGAGTGGAGAGAATAGATTGCGCATCGTCCAGGAATCTGCGGTGCACTAGGAGTCAGTTCCCTATCAGCACCAGTGAGTGAGAGGGAAATAGCCGAGTAGAGAGATCCTATGGGCTAAGAAGAGATAAGACCCACCAGGATGCCATAGAACCTGGTTAAGGACACTTGAGTCTTTAGCCAACCCATCTAAGATCACTTCGGGTGAGACTTCAAGCCGCTCTGCGATCTGTTGCCGAAAGGGCCAGTGAGCTAGGGGTGTTGTTGGTACATTACAAGTAAACTCGGGTCTGCCCTAAGTGAACAACACCTTTTGTAGTGTTAAGTTGAAAGAAATGACCTTCGTTATACGATGATGATAAAACTTAGAATTATTGTACAAAACACATATGGACTATACCTTGAGAGAGAAGACAAAAATTTTACCCTTTGTCTTTTGGGTAAAATGGTTGTTTCGCCACCTTGATTGTACACATCAGTCTTGTGGGTATTTTCTTATGGGTATTGTGTGTGGGTCTTATGGGTCTTGTCTATCAAACATGATTTCTTATACCTTGGCTTTAGGCATGTCTACAAGGAGCACAATATGAGTGCAAACTGCTTATCCAAGGAAGAACTTGATATGAAGGCTGGTCATCTCTCCTTCTCAGAACTCTGGGAAGGAGAAATTATTAAGGAAGGCTTGATACAACTCTTTTAAGAGTTTTTTTTCAGTATTTGTGGCATACTCATGTTTTTTCCCTTTTCAAGTATGGGACTCTTTATCCTGTCCTCTTGTATTAGCTAGGGATATATTCCTGTTTTGATTCCCCTGGGGTGTGTTTGTTCCACCCAAGAGGCCTCCTAGATAAGCTATCTGGGCTCATTCTGTTCTCCTTGTGTTAATGCTTTTTTTGTCTTTCTTTGAGATTTTGATTTTTGTGGGTGTAGAGTTGTTGGGTCGAGAGTTGGGTTGACAACTACTGCAAATGCAAATAGATTTTTTTGTCTTTTTATATATATATTTTTAAGGTTGACAATATAGATCTGTGACCTTATGGACTGTATTTGTCTCACTCTACCCTAAATGGGTCATAGCATCAACTGAATGGATATTTAGTTTTGACATTGAGGAATCATGCACATTGTTTCCCAGAAGGTGTTCACTTAATTTTTCATGAGGGTTTATGGGTTGGTTTCTGAGTTTTCTGTGCAAGTCTAAAGTATGATATTGTCTTTTTCTTAGTTGTAAAATGAATTCTAGGAAATCCATGCCACCTATGGAAAATGAAAGGAAATGAACAACCCAAGGCAGTTTTGGGCCCTATAACAGCAAGTTACAACAATAATTAAGACAATATGGGTATTGTTTTGAACATTATTGGGTGTGTTTCACCTTTAGCAGCCTCGACATTCAATTTGGGCCATTTTATGGATGTGAGGCAGTTATGGGCACAAGTTAGGACTATCCATGATGTCCTCCTAGAGAAGACAATGACAATATTTGAGGTATGGAAAAGCTAAGAGAAGAAATCTTGGCTGCGCTGAGTGGAGTTTGGACCTCAAGCCCCAAGCCATGAGGCAATAAGTGTAGCTGTTAAAAATTTAGTCTAGTTAGGTGTAGTTGTTTGTGGCTATAAAGGCCTTAAAAAATTTGCTAAATATGGTTTGAATCTCATCAAGCTGGGTGTAGAACCTCGATTAGGGATTTTGAGTTTTGTGGGTGGAGAGTTGTTGGGTCAACAGCTGTTGGAAATGAAAATAGATTTTTTTGTTTTTATATATGTTTTGAGGTTGACAGTATTGATTCGTGACCTTTTGGTCTGTATTTGTCTCACTCTACCATACAAATACCTATCTCTCTCTCTCTCTCAGATATGTCCATTGTTTCGTTAGTGATTTGTGTCCTAAGAGACAAAGTGTGATCGTATAATAAATCTGAGTATAGAAATTAAGGAATGTCTAAACAACATTGTTTTCTTCTATTTGTCCATTTATAATATTTTTGCATGTGCTTGACTAATTCTGTTCATACATATCATAGGTAACTATATTTGATGGATATACATAGTGTTGATATGTAGTAATCCTGGCTTGGTTTGGAGCAAAATGGGTCATAGCATCAACTGAATGGATATTTAGTTTTGACATTGAGGAATCATGCAAAAAAGAATAAACAGAGCTTTGTATATGAATCGCATATCTTGAATCACATAGACTTGGAGAAGGCTCAATTGGGTCTTGGGCACAGCTACAGTAGAGCCAACATGAAATTCAATGTCAATAGAGTGGATAACATGGTTATACAGGATATTAGTCTTCTTGATACCTTGGACAAGGACATCAACACCTTTCACATGAGAGTAAGGTATTGCAAGTTTAAACTTAGTATTGTTTTTACTTTTTTTTTGGGTTTTATATGAAACAACATTTAAGATAGTTTAGTCAGGGTCAATTCTAATAGCTGTCAAGTTGAGGTCAATTTCCCTTAAGTGTCTTTTAATTCTTTAGTTAGGACTCATGAATCATATTTATACTGAAAGGTAAAAGGATTTGTTTATTAACTTAGAGTTTTGAATTCTTATCATCCCATGGGATTGTTTATAGCTAGTATTATCTCTTTAACATTTGAAATAAGTATATTCAGTTGAAAAGGAAAACTATAATTATTTTGGTAAATGAAAAAAAATTAATTAAAGTGCATATTTAAAATATAAGATTCAAACAGAGAACAACTGCGATGGCAGTTATAAATTGAATCATTGCTATGTAACAAAATAGGTTACCGATCATGAACTAGTTCTAATTACCTTTACAACTAATACCTGATGGGTTAGTTTGTGGGGTATATTTCATCAAATGATAAATATTTGATTACCAATATGATTTTTTATTTCCATTTATTCACATGGATAGACATTTCAAGTAAGGTTCATTTGCATCTCTCCAATGCTTGCCTCACCATCCTTTCTATCTTAATGTAATGCCAACCTCTTAAACATTCAGGAGGGGAAATTATTGGCTAAGCTTACAACGTGATTCCATTTTTAGTTGTTCATAAGATAGCTGATAATAACAGATTTGTATCTCTTGTTTATTTTCCTCTTAATTCTTGGCACTTCATAAGATAGCTGATAATAATGGATTTATGTCTCTGGTTCAATTTCCTCTTCATCCTTGGCACTTACTAACTTTACAATAGTCTGACGAGGTAGTTAAGGCCTTGATTATCCATGTTGTTGTAGTAAGTACTAAATAAGCAAGGCCAAATCATCTATGAACTCTGGTAGTAAATGTGGGAGCTCTCACATATGCACTTGTTTATTTATGGAAGTTATTTCCCTTTTACCCTCAAGTTGCATAATCAAATGATAAGAGGACTAGTATTTTTGTGTATCTTATAGAAAATAGAGATATTATATAGGGGAACCTTGTAGCTAAAAACATGATCTACTAAATTTATGCAAGTTTATTGCTTGTTAAGACAAATAGGTGAATGAATACACATGTTTTTTTGTTTAAATGAAAATATGATTGTTGATTAAGATCATGAAACTTCAATGAAGGGTCAAGATTTATATCAGATCCATGATTTCTTTGTTCTCTGAGATGTGTTTTAAAATAACAATATTTGATATTCCCAAGGAATAAATAAAAAAATACATTTGACTAGTCCTATGAGGACTCAAGTGTGCTGGATACTGTTTTGTTGTCCATCATTCAAAAACAAAGAAATTTAAGAAACTATTAAAATTCTTCCTTACGTATTCTCTAGGATAATCAATTTGTCATCAATACAGAATCATCAAAAGAGTCCTAATATCTAAACCAATAGTACAACAAGACGAGCATAACCAGTGTCTAGATCCCTCAGCTATGACTCCGAGCTAATCTGCCATTAAGTAGTTGTTAGTACAAGTCTTTTTTGAATAAGATAGGAAGTGACTTTTCTAAATTCTTGTTTGGTTTAGGTACCCTTCTGTAACAACAAAGTATATTTAGAAAGCTTGTCTAATATTGAGTTGAAATCTTGGTAAATGTGTCGAAAAAGGATTATTATTATGGTTTCAAAACAAATTTTGACCTCTTGAACTTGGTTCATGCAGGCCGATATTATCGATGCTAGACAGATGATTATCCCAAACTATGATAAAATTTGAATCTCCATAACCTTGAAATTGTTTAATACCTCCATTCTCACTTGTTTTCCACAGTATGAATGTAGAATTCTTCCCTGCTTGCCCCTTTACTAGCCTCATAGTTTAGCAACAAACGAAAATAAGAGTTGTTAGTACAAGTCTTTTCTGAATCAGATAGGAGAGTGACTTTTCTAAATTGTTGTTTTCCATTAGGTACCCTTCTGTAAAAACAAAGTATATTTAGAAAGCTTGTCTACCATTGAGTTGAAATCTTGGTAAATGTGTCGACAAACGATTATTATTATGGTTTCAAAACAATTTTTTACCTCTTGAACTTGGTTTATGTAGGCCCAAATTCTTGATGCTGTACAGATGATTAGCCCAATCTATGATAAACTTTGAATCTCCATAGCCTTGAAATTGCTCAATTCCTCCATTCTCAATTGTTTTCCATAGTCCGAATGTAGACTTCTACCCTACTTGCCCCTTTACTAGCCTCATAGTGTAGCAACAAATGAAAAGAAGAGTCGAAAAAACAAAGCACCATTTCCACAAATACCTGATACTCCTTTTCATGCTCTCTTGAAAAGACCTAGGATTTTCTTTATCAATATAATGCATTAGTGAACAACTGAAAGATTTTTCTTTTAGAATCCTTTTTCAGTCCATTACCTCTCTAATCCTGTGTGCTACCTAGGAAACTGTGAAGACCTGTTCTAGGAAGATCATCAAATTTCTTGACATCCATATATCATATATAGGCAAAACATGGGAGCCTAAACTGTTGCTACAGTTTTGTCACCAATCCAGTCCTAGACAATGTACCAAGCTATGCCTATATATATCATCTTGATTTGTCCCCTGTAACCTGTGACATGTCAAGTCATACATATCTAGAGAAGGTGCACAAGATGAACAAGTGATCCAGAGGCTCAGCATTGCATTTGCATACGATACATCACTCTTGTCTACACTAATATCTCATTTACCCACTGGTAGTACTTTATTAGCCAATACCAACTACATTAGTGTTTTTGTTTCAAAAGGGATGAATAGCTTCCAAACAACTATCCTCTAGGATGCTATCTCTTGCTTGATTTCCTCCACTTTGGTAGCATAACCTATTTTGACCCACAGAGCGCATTTCCTTGTTCCCTTGATCCTTGAACACTTTAAATTCTCAGATCCTTGATGATCGGGAAAGTCAATGTAATCATTTCATTCCTTTGTCTCACCTTGTAAACTTAAGACCGTCTACTGTCAGCCATCCTCAAGACTAGGCATTTCTTACCAATTGCGAGTCCGCCTCTCCATGAAAGTATAGACCACTGAGCATGTAAACTATATAGCAGAGCCTTTGAAATTTGAAATTTCCTTCGATTATGATCCACGGGTCCTTTCCAATTTTGACTTTTCCTCAATTCCCTCAATTATTTACCCACCAAGCGGAAAACTTTACCAAAGGATTTCCTTGTAATGGAAGCATCTTGTGAGTGTTTTTTTAAATCCAATATTCCATGGATGCATCTATTAAGTGTTTGGATTTCATAACTTGACCTCAGTGTCCATCATTATAAAGAAATATCTAAAGGATTTTAGTTGAAAATTTTGAGCTGAAGTGTTTTATGTGTTTTGAACCCCATTCCCAGCTTACTTGGAATTGGCTACACTGTTCCATTTATAACTAGTGGAATTTTTTGGCCCTCCATCCTATGTGAAGGATGCTAAAACACTTCTTTTAGATTTGGTTAAGATTCCTTTTGGTCGTTGTGATATAGACATACAATACTCCTGTATGATCTCTAGAATAGATTAGTGAAGGTTAATATACAAACCACAGGACACTTATGGCCAAAATTTAAATGTCAATTATATGGTTTCAAGATGAAACCCAGGTATTTGACTTCTTGAAATAATTAATGGTAAGTATGATTTTGGTCCAGTATTTAAATTACTCTGCCAGTCCACTTTACATTTCTGAAGACTTATTCATATTTATTACCATTCATGTAGTCTTGCAATAGAGGTCTCGAAGCCCCTTAAGCTTTTCCAGCTCCCTAACAGAACTATTGACTGAAAATCAATGTGTCGTCTACCAAAAGTAAATGGGTGATATGAACAAGTTTGCTGCTTTAATCCCCTATAATTATGTTCTAGCATTTAGTTAATTTAGAAAGTTTTCTTTATTGGTCTAAATTGTTTTAAAAAATATTTCACATTTAGCTTTTATGATTTTTAATTTTCTATGTCCTATTTTTCTAGCAGAAAAACTCAGAAGTTCTATGATGTTACAAATCCTTCATAGCAACACTGGGGAATTTGTTTACCTCCACCAGTGGAAAAGGTTTTCTTGCTTGGATAAGCTTCTTCAAGTAAATTGGGCAAATCAATGGCTTCTATAAGTGACTTTAGGATTTTAGTATATTGTCCTTCCGTCCAATTATCTTTAGTATTTGTTATTGATATCTATGCAAACAGCTTTTTCTATGCTTCCATATTAGATTATTTAATAGCTTCTGATTCAGTCCTAAATAATCATTAGTATAGAAGCTAATGTGTATTTTATTTTGAAAAATTATGTTTTACTTCAGTTATTGTCTTCTATATTCTTTATACATCGCTTCATTTTCATTTCCTAATAATATATACCTATTCAAATTTCCATGTGGAACTAGAACACAGAAGGTAATGCTGAGACTTCCCTTGCCAATGGAGCTACTGGAAGATCAGTTGTATTGCCAGCTAGTGCATCTTGGTATGGAATCTGTTTCGTGTCATGGAATATTTGTTTAGTTTTCCAGTACCCCCTGGATTGGTGCAGAGTAACATTACACATTAAGTTTAGTGAACATAAGCTTCCATATGATTTAGGAGTTTGTCATGGAATATTACATATCTTACTGATTATTGAGACATTAATGATTGTTGTAGGGGATCCCATGCTGCACATGAAAAATCATTTAGTATGAGGATCCTAGATGTTTAGGGCTCCTCTAATCCTAAAACAAGTTCATCTCATTCACTTTCAGTGTCTCCAACATTAAATCTCCATGCCTTGGTGGTGGAAGCTGCGACATCAGGGTTGATTTCTGATTATGGCAAGCTGTTGTTAAATAAGGGTGGGAAGTGATCAATGTTTATATCTAAAAAACATATTGATTCCAAACGTAATGCAATGAGTGGAATAGATATAAAACTAAATTCACATGTAAATACCACTGGGGAAGCTTTCCATGGAAAGAATGCTAGTTTCATTGATCCTACTATGAAATGTATGAGTCATGAAGGTTTTAAAATTCTATTGAAGAATTCATCCTCTGACACACACAAGGTTTCATCTGAGTTGGGTTGTGGGAACATTGAAACAACAAGAAGTGAAAGAATAGATGCATCTTTAGTGTCATTTGGTATTGTCTGTGTTGGACTTTCTAAAGATAGCTTTCCAATCTCTGTCCCTCAAAGCAACTCTGTTGTTCAAAGCAACAATGAAGTGAATGTTGTTTCTGTAAATAAAAGTAGTAGAATTCTTTCAGGAAACCATGTTGAGAATTGTCTACAAAGGTCTCCATTTAATTATAGGTATCAAAACAATTATGAAAAATACTTTGCAGAACCATATGGTGAAGGTTGCTCTAAAGCTATTTCTTCAGAAGCAGAGGTGCCTCCTTTTATGGAAAAAGTCCAATTTTCAGTGGGTGATTATAGTTCTAAATATTGTTCTGTTCATCAAAAGTATGTAAATACTTGCACCCTTAATGGTGACGGTGACAGGTTTGGAGTTATTGATCATAAAGTAGAGGAAAGATTAGTTTCAACTGCTGAAAAGACTAGTCTAGGTTCTATCCAAAATTGTGAAAATGAGCCTATGTTAGAGGAAAGATCAGTTTCAAAAGCTAGAAATACTAGTACAAGCTCTATCCAAAATTTTGAAAATGAGTCTATGTTAGATGCAACCGATAGAAGTACAAGTACTAGTTTTCAAATTCCCGAGAAAGTAGAAATTGCTAGAGATTCTAATGCCATTTCTGGAAAGCTAGAATGCTTGGAGAATATGGTGTGTAATATCCTTCCAGAAGTTTATATGAATGGCTTAGATGTTGGAGAAAATATTATAATTTCAAACATATTGTATTTGAATTTTGATTCAGATGATAGTGTATTAAATAGTCCTCACAATTTAGAAAATTTTTCTCCTTGTTGAGACTGATAAATGCAATGGTATGTCAAAGGAAATCTCAAGTTCATGGAAGTCTCAGAATAGAAAGTAGTCAAGATTTTTATTTGTAAGGTCAGATGGTTCTACAGAAATATCAAGCCATTATTCCACTCCCAATTTGGTAGCCTCTAGGCAATTGCAGAGGGAGTGGGAAAATGGACAAGATGTTTCAAAAATCACAAATGGACATGGACTATTGAATATTAATGGACTATCTAATAATGCTTTTGGCCCAAAGGTGCAAGGATTTTAGAGTACTTCAGAGGGAAGCACATTTTTGGTTCCTTCAGAGGCCAAGGGTGAGTTTTGTCTTCTTTTCTTGTTGCATATTAGTAATTTATTTTAATAATTGTGTTTTACCTCTTGCTAATATGGCATTTACAGCATATGTTTCCTTTTATCCAGCCATTCTAAGCCTTTGTATTTTTCCAAGTTTGTTATCTATGGATATAGAATTATTTTTATGGATCTAAATACAAGAGATAACCATTTTCAGATGAGCCTATATTTTAAGATCTAACACTCCACAGGGGATGTCCCTAAGTTGCACCGAGACATTACCAATGTCATGTAGGATTGTCAGATATCCCTTGGCCATCTTAGGGGATTCTTAGCATCACTTTCCAACATCGGTGCCTAAGATAAATGAAATATAAGGCCTTAGTGCTACACTCACTCACCAACACATTACCCCTTACTAAGAGACTATTCAATCTCTTATTTAGCCAAGATTTAGATTTTTTTTCTTTAAATTAGCTAGGTTAGACCCTTTGTTACTCTTACCATCTGCTCTGCCCTACCTCTATCCTCCTGCAGAAACATACCCTATGTTATAATGCTGTACTAATGGTAGGTTTTGAACAATTCTTCATGAACATTGAACTTTGTACTTGTAAATATAGCTCCACACCAAAATACGAGACTCAGGTCTTAGTAAGGCTCTTATATTCCATTGAAGAAGCAATGCATCCCACGTGGGGAGTCAGAGTGGAAGGCGTAAACATGCCATAGGGCCTGAAGGGAATTGGAACTTAACACTAATTCATAATCAGATAATCAGGACAGTGCACTTTCACATTCCACTCAAGCAGGATGGAGACATGCTTTATTACCCTTACGAAGAAATAGTTTCTTGTAGGCACTTCAAATGGGGAATATGAATCTCATTATTATTTTCTCTATCATTTTCTTCATCATAAATGTGCATTTCATGGTCAGTTAAATTCCATCATTTTGAAATTCATAAATCTTGATAAAAATATTCCTTTACGCAATTGTGCATTATAAGAACACTGTAGAATACCGGTCTTTCCAACCTTTTCGATAGGTTTAGTCAATCTCAAAAGCTTACTAGAATCTAAATTTTAGTGTAGTATTATTTTAGGTGACCATACATTCTAAGTAAAGTTCAGTTCTTATCAATGGTTATTTCTCTCTGTGAACTGTTGTCCAATCATCATGGAAGCTGTTTTAGATACTGTACATCTCAACACAGAGCTGATATATATTTTGTTATACCTAATAGTTTGCAAGTTTTTCAAGTTTAATTCATGCTTAACCAGTTGTCTTGCCTTTCAAATAACTGGTATCATCACCTAGAAGAAAAATATACAGACCTTTAAAGGTTTCTTTAAGGACGCAATGTTGTAGGAGCAGGGTATTTCTCTTTATATTTGCAACATGACTCTTTAATTATTGAATCCACTATTAGGTGCTTTTATAGCCAAGGAATAATGATTCACAAAGCATAACTCCTCCATACAAAATGGTACCTTTGAAACAGTAAATGATTAAATGCTAAATACTTGCAATACTTGCAATTCCCCAAGTCAAAACACTTACAATTCTTTGAATTCTAGGTCTAGAGATCATTTTTGCAAGACATTACGGTGCATAGGGAGTCAAGTCTCTAATTTTGCAAATGATAATCATCGAGTATCCATTAGCAATAAGTTTCTGAATATGCCTGGCTCTTAGAATGTTTATCACTTGATTTAAAGTTAAAATAGGATTCACAATAAGAGAAGAAACCTTTTGCAGTTTGATCACAACCATAGACTTGCTTATTATGGAACCTTCTCAAAGAAAAGGTGAATATACTTTGCATAATTTTAAGTTTATCAATTATCAAAGAAATAGATTGTGTTTTAATTTTGGTAGCCCATGATGAGGAACATCTGAAATGCCTTGAAGCTCATGGATTCTTAATATTGCAGTAGACAAGAGGGTAAGTTTTGTTTCTGACTCTTTCTTTTGATGCAGTGATGGCATTGGGCTTCGAAATCCTTTCAGGAAGGACTCTTCTTTAGACTATGAGAATGATAGTGAAGAAGAATGGGAAGAGGTACTCATCACTAAATATCTTTGGTAAGAGTATTTGTAGTATAGGAAAATTGTACATAGCTCTTAGGAATTAGTTTATCATAAATACTAGTTATTGGTAAGTTGTAATAGTAATAATTATGTAGTTTGTAGATTGATATCCATCATAAATTTGTTTGAATATAATCATTGTCAAGCAATAACAACTTCTTAAAGGTTGCTAGCACAATGGTAGAGCGCCTGCCTAATTATAGGCGGGAGGTTGGTGGTTCGATTCCTCCATGCCCTATCATAAATTTGTGGCTACAAAAATGACTAAATTCACATATATACGGCTATTAGTAGATAATTTCCCGTATCTTAGTATTATTTAGCTTAGTCATTAATATGTTAACATCTAGTGGTTTATTTAGTCGTATATTTGGTCATTAATGGTTGCAATCAGTGACTAAATCAGCGACTAAATCAATGATTAACGTAGTGACTAAATCAATGACTAAATCCATAACTAAATCAATGACTAAATCAATGACTAAATCATTAACTATCAATTATTAAAACAATGACTAAATCATTGACTATCAATGACTAAAGCATTGTCTATCAATGACTAAATCATTTTCTATCAATGACTAAATCAATGACTACTAAGTCAAGATATTAATGACTAGTGAAATACGACTAGCTATAAGATAGTGGAAATTTGCTACTATTAGTCACTGACTCAAAAATAGTCGTTTATAGCTTGATTTTAGTCCTTTTTTTAGTCATTAATTTCTCATTTTCTACTAGTGTTATTTGGAATGATGCATGCCAGATAACATTCATTGAACTTAAGAAGAGGCTATCTACAACTCCTATCTTAAGGGGGACCAATTGCGCTCTGCCTTTCCACATTTCTTCAAATGCCTTGGACACTTCCATTGGAGCAGTGTTGGGACAGCAGGATGGCTAAGCACCATATGCAGTTTACTACATCAGTAAAAACTTGGCTCCTACTGAACTCAATTACACTATTATAGAGAAAGAAGTTTTAGACATTGTTTACTCCATTAACAAATTCAGGCATTACATCAATGGACATACCACCTTTGTACACACTGACCACTCATCCATCAAATATTTAATGAACAAACAAGTTACAAATGCTAGGATAACTAGATGGTTGTTACTATTACAGGAGTTTGATATTACCATTGTTGACAAGCCTGGGAAAGAAAATGTTGTTGCTGATTTTCTATCTCGTTTTACTAACAATGATGACAAATTACCAGTTGAAGATTCTTTCCCAGATGAACTTGCAGTTTCATCTCATTCCCCTTGGTATGCAGATGTTACTAACTACTTGGTTGTATGAAAGCTTCCAACACATTTATCAAAAAGAAAGAAAAGGAAAATTATTCAACAAAGTGCTAGGTATTGTTGGATAGATGGCCATATTTTCTACACGGGTCCTGATCTTGAGATCAGAAGATGTGTCAAAAAGGATGAAGTCTTCCATATCTCGAAGGCCTATCATGATGAGCCATGTGGAGGAAGTTTCACAGACAAAATTACAGGTCATAAGGTGTTAAGAATGGGCTATTATTCGCCAATAGTTTTCATGGATGCGAAGAAGTATGTCCAGGATTGTGACAACAGTCATAGACTACTACAACCTAATAGATTGGGTGAAATTCCTTTACAACCATAGTTGGTGGTTGAACCATTTGACAGATGGGCCTTAGATTTTGTCGGGCCTATCAGCCCTTCCTTGAAGAAGAAAGCTTACATTTTAGTTTGCACTGACTACATGACAAAATGGGTGGAGGATGTGGCGTTGGTGAAAGCGAATGGCGAGGTTGTAATAGACTTCTTGTACAGGGAAATCTTCACTCATTTTGGGGTACCCAAGGAAATAATCACAGATGAAAGACCACAGTTTGTGTCACACAATTTTGAAGCTATACTACAGATGTACCATATTCAGCATAGGATAAATTCACCTTACCATCCCTAGGGAAATGTCCAAGTGGAAAGTACCAATAAAGTTATTGAAGCTATCCTTACTAAAACAATTAGAAGCCATCATAGATACTGCGATTATAGGCTTCTATAAGCATTGTGAGCATATCGCACTACTTGGCGCAATACTATAGGGTTCTACCCCTATGACTTGGTGTATGGTAAGAGTGTCTTCTTCCCCATCGAATTTGAAATCAAGACTTTGAGGATGGCCATATATGTAAAATTGGATGTAACACATGGGGGCTTCACTTGTTGACCAATATCCTATCACGTTAGTTCATATTGTGGGTTTTAAAATGATAAAAAATTGAACCAATATATTGCAGGTATTGGGGGGATGAGGGGTTTAAGGTGGGGGTGGGTAGGGTGGTTTATAAGGATTGAGGTATAAAAAGGGGTGGGGAGGAGGTTTTAAGTATTGGGAGGGGGTTTCAACAAAAATATTTTGGGTCAATATATCTGGAAATTAAGGGTATTCTTTAATATCCCACGATCGCATGTGCTATGTGAGAGGTTCACTAAGTGAAGTCCCTGTGATGTAAAAGAGGCACATAAGAGTAGAATGAATTGATTGAATGAACTTGATGAAAAATGTGTAGTTGCAGTGGACCAAACAACATTGATTCAGCAGCAGCGATCCAAATGGAACGATCGGTTCATCAAGAAGAATGTATTGTGTGAAGGAGACTGCGAATTATTATATGATTCAAGATTCAAAAGGGAATTCAAAGGTAAGCTATGCACAAGATGGTTCGTTCCATCTAAGATGGATAAAATGTTTGATAATGGCACAATCCGCCTAGTCAACATTGAAAAAAACCATACACCATTATTTGCTAATGGTCACAGGCTACAAATGTACCACAAACCAATTTTGAGGGATGCGTTTATTTCACAAGTTGTAGCTGATCCAGGATACCAGTTAGCACAAGGGTAGGAATCTTCCTTTGCCCCTGTCAATCTTTAGAAAGTCACTATGGTTTTCACACAATTTTTTTGTACATAAATAAATTGATGTTTTCTATTTTTATTTCTTTTTGATTTGTTTTCCTTTATGCTTGATTGTTTTTTAAGAATCTGTGCAGGAACTAACTTAGGGAGCAATGGTCATGACCGGGCCTGACGAATGGAACCCCTTATTAATCTGGCACATTGATCTAGGAACAAATAATCAATCTCATCAAGAAATAATCAACAAATAACTCATAAATGGTTTTAATCCAAACCAGAATGGTTTCCTCTCTATATATTCAATAAACAATAAATAGTTACAATAACAATGTCAAGCAATAGCTTGAATCAATGAGGAATTCAAATACCTAAGGAGGTCATTCAAATTCAATGACTGAGTCTAGCTTAACTGACCGTAAGCCATTGGTTCACACTCAGTTAACCACTTGACCAAAACTCTAATTGACTCACCAAACCCTAACTGAAGTTGGAGTGCAATAAATGATTGAATCTCAACTGAAAGAGATCAAACACATGTAATAGTAAGCTAACCATCAAGTGCTAGTGCTTCAATGACTTCAATGAACCTCAATGAGGTTAACTAAAGCTGAAATGATCATCAGAAGTTGGTGGAGGCGCCCCTGTTGACTCCAGATCATTAAATAATAATAAATAATCATTAAATAATATATTTAGTGAGAGGAGGCACCTTAACTAATTGGTTGAACTGATTGTAACCACCAGTTAGCAATTATGTGCACTAATATCACTCAGATCACCCTCGTAGTGCTCCAGTTAGCCTCCTTGACTGTGGGTAGGCATGGGTGTGACTAGATGATGTCAATTAATGCTCCACTAATGTCAATTAGTGTCAATTATACTTAGGATAGTGGTTTAACTAGGCCAATTTGACCAAAAAGATTGTGTATTGTGGTAAATGTCTCCAACACCCCTATTCTAACTTCCTATTTTAGAAAAAAGATCCATAAGGAAGAAGATAATTTGAATGATGAACAGGTATACATAGCTATGCATCTACAAATTTGTAAAATCTATTAATTTTTTTGTTCCATGCAATTGTGACTCCGCAAAAATATTCCCATTTTCTTGTTTCGTACAGCTGCGACTCCATAAAACATGCTTATTTTTCCGTTCCATGTAGCTGCAAATCCATAAAACATGACCATTTTTTCGTTCTGCGTAGCTGGGACTCCGTAAAAACCTTCCCATTTTTCTGTCCCGTGCAACTGCGAATCCGTAGAACATGCCTATTTTTTCATTCCGTGTAGGTGCGACTCCATAAAAGATTTCCCATTTTCTCGTTCCATGCAGCTACAAATTCATAAAACTTGCCTATTTTTCTGTTTCATGCAGCTGCGACTATGCCAATTCAAGCAGAATTTTTTCTTTTTTCACGGCTGTGACTCCACCAATTTTAATATAACTCTCCTATTTTTCGTAGCTGCAAATCCTCCATATTTATCCATAGTAGGGCTGCGACTCCTCTATATTTGTCCAAAATTTCTATCACCCGTGATTTTGTTAATTCAAACTCACCTCACAACTTCAATTATGTTTCCGTCATGGTTGAAAAAGATAGATTTTGGCTCGCCGGAAGGAACATCATCACAACACGCTTGCAATTATGTTTAAAATTGATGGCAGCATTTGACACACTATATTATCCTAAGAAATCATGGATCATCAGATAATTACTAAGGTACGGTTCCAGTTATTTAGATGATTAAGAATTAAGTAGATTTGAAAAAATTAATCATGCTCACCTTTTCATACCTATCATTATACCCACGCTTCATTAACTGTCCATCCACATGATCTTATGGGTACTCGAGCTTATCTTATGGCTTTCAACTTTTTCCTAGTTTGGGGAAAAATATTGCTAATTATTCCCTGCTTTCGACTATCTTAACTTTCCTAATTTGATCTACCCCAACATCAGTTGTTCATGCATTACTTTGTGTTCTAACCTCCATTACTGGGCTTGTAAATTATTGAACTGATACCAGCATTTAGAAGGATAGGAACCATGGGTATCCTAGCTAGAAATGTATCTAGAAACATGTAGGAATTACGCAGAAATGCTGAGGTTTTTTCCATCTTCGCAGTTGTTGGCTAGACTGAGGTTTTCCAAAGATTAAGTGGCTTTCACCGAGAAACAATTCTGCAATTTTCTTTGAATCTTAGAGAAACCCATTCAGAGGTCAAGGGGTTTCATATAGAAGTTACTGAGGAGATTGTAGAAAAAGTCATGGGCCTTCCTCAAATTGGAAGATCCTGGTCTGGAAGACGAGTTCAAAATGCTGCTGCAATGCAGGAGTTGCTAACCGATGAAGAGGTCCACCAAGCGAAGAGGGGGATAGCATTACAGTCATTACCTTGTCCCTAGAATGAAGTGGTGATATTCTTGAAGCAGTACATTATGTGTGAAGGTAGATATCAAACTATGTGTTCTTAACACCTAATTTGTACTTAGTGGTCTTTTATCAAGAGAGCTTGGTGAACTAGACAAGGATAACTTGTTCGGACTTCAAAAGACCTTTGGAATCACTTCTAGGAAGTGCTTGCTATACTATATCACATGTTCATACCCCATGGGGGAATTGTAATAAATTTTCTAGCATGATAGTGTTTGTAAAAGACTCAGTTTCTTAGAATTTATTTTTCAATCCGATCAGCCCAGGGTGTTTTTTCCCTTGGTTATTATTGCTTGTTGACTAAACAACTGATAATTTTTGAGTTTTTGACTCCATACTTCCAAAGTTGGGATGGTCGGCTTGGCATTTAGGCCTATTGAGGTTATTAGAGTCTATGTGTCAATGTATAAACATGCTATATATCATGGTCGAGTCATATGAACATGTCTAAGTCCCCCTAGGTTTTTTCAATTTTTCAAATTTTTAGTTTTTTTAGTGTTTTTTTTTAAATTTAATTTTTCCAAAACTTAGGCTATTTTTTAGTAGTTTAATTGGAAAAATTGGGCCAAATAATCAGTTTCAGTCATGTAGGTGCTCATTTTCAAGCTAAGAGCACCATGTAAACCCATGGACCCACTTTTTCCTAGTTTTGAGTGATTTTCCATCACTCAGGTCAGAAAGGCCCAAAAAATCATTTATTGATTATTTTAATTACTAAATTGATGAATAATGGAGCAAATCCAAAATCATAGATCAGTGGATTCTTAGCCGATTTGATTGAAATCAGTCAGATCTGAACCAAATTGACTGGATCTGACAAATCCTTGACTGAAGGAGGTGATCAAATCATATCTAGAGTTGATCTTTAGCATATTTTATGGGGAATTGAGACCTCTCTCTCTCCTCCACACGTGTGGGATCTCCTTGGAGCTCTGTGGACTGATGTGTTAATTTATGGGTTGATGTGTCAGCTCAATCAATCGCACAGTTGACAAGTAGGCTCAGTTCAGCTTGAGATCTGCATTGATTGATTCTCCATCAGCTTACTTGATCTGTTTTCTTGGGATTTGTGCCCCCTTGGGCTGGATCTCCTTGTTTTTGTATAAATCAAGCGCAAGCAACCTCTTCCAAGCTAGCTAGAGTTGGATTGAAGGGACTGCTATTGTAATACTATTGTAATATTTTGATTATTGGAATAAAGAAGCTTTGGAGGCTAAATGGTGTAATGCTATCATGTGTGTGGATTAAGCATTGTCTTATAGCTACTGATGTTGCTGGCTTTTCTCTCAATTTATGCATCTGAACCCTGTTTGGCTAGAATGATTCATCTATATCAATAGGAATATAGTTGGGAAAGTAAGGTTACTTGTTTTTCTTATATCTCGTAGCATATATGTTAGAATATCTAGATTATACATGTTTAATAATTTTATTTGCATGTGATTCTTGTCTCTTTTTCATATATATATATCCAGATCTGATGAGGTTTCGTGCAGGATTGTGTGTTCAGATTTCAGGTAGCAAGGATTGGATGAGCTATGGATATAGTTCAAATCCACTGTACATCCAAAATATTTGTGAATACATTGCCCCCCTGTATTCCACTAACAAGTTTCCATTGCAGATCTGCTTCAGCAATAAGCACTTATCTTCTCCTTTTCCTCCTTCAAAATCAATTTTCTTACCTGGTTACTGTGTTCAAAAGATTTGTTATCATTTGGATCTGTTATATCAAAGTAAAATTTACATAGATCTGCTATTTCAAAGCTCATAGTCTATATATTAATTCTGAAAAGTATCATTAAGCCTTCTAGATCTAGCATAAGGAAATCGTCCATTTTGCATGGCAAGTTAAAGAAAATCAGTAGGTTGCATGTTTTATATTTCCTTTTATGTTTTAAAAATATTAAATCCAACAATCAGTGCATATTTCATTCTCTACACAAACAGAAATCCAATATCCCAAGGAAAGCTTGCTTTCCTTGGTTCCTTTTTCACTTGTTTAGCTAGTTTTAACTTAATCTTTTTGAGTTAAGTTAGGCTGATTCAAAGGTACTCTTAAAGTGATTTTGGGCATATGTTATTCTAACATTCTTGCTGGTTTTTATCAGTTGTAACAGAAAATAAAAGAATCTGGTGCTTGAAAGTGGTCTCAGGAGCGTTCAAATCCCCCCAGGGGTCTCCCCTTTCCCTAAAATTTAAAAATTTTGCAAAGTTGTAAGATCTTGGTTTCATCCCATATAAGGATGAAGAGGTTTCTGATATTTTAGTTTGCTGATATTGTAACCAATAATAATAAAGAAAATATTTTTTAAGTAGGTTCTTTCGAGCCCGCTCCCCATCCCCCTAGGGGGATTTGCGTCCGTGTCTTTATTTTGCTTTTCATTCTTGTTTTTTAAATCTAGCGTAGTTCTAATTTGAAGAGTAGTATACTTTAATTTATTATCAATTCCATATTCCATATCTAAGGTTGCAAAGTAATTTAATACTTACCCCACGACTTCTCGATTGACCCAAAAGGGGAAAGAGATGCGTGGTAGGACTAATTAGAGAACCAACATTGTGTATCTTGGTTTTCTTTTCATCAACAGTTTCTTCAGTTTTAATAAAATTAACCCCTCCTTGATTCCACGATTGAGATCCATTTGGATTGAAAGAGGTTCCTGGAGGGTTTTCTTTTTAACAAGAACATCCATCTCAAAATTTACTAAAATTGACAAGACTCCGGTGTGTATGCTCTGCACTTGGCTGCGGTTCGTCTAATTAGTCAAGCTGTATCAAAAGCACTTGAGTGACTAGTATAATTAGGATTCACTCTCCCAAATTGACAAACCATTAGGTGAAAATCCAACACCTAGATCAAACCATTACAGTGGCAAAATACCCAAAGGAAGCAGGAACTCTTGAAAAGTGACCTCAGGGCACTGATCTCTGTCACACCCTAATGGGTGCGTTATGCATAATAGCCCCAGAGACTCCATTCAGCCCACATATTCCTTGCAGGTAGCCGTGAAGGTTTAGTTTTGGACATACTCCAAGTACTCTCGGGTATATCTGGAGT
>LPNX010868659.1:40966-127669 GCA_001517045.1 Pseudotsuga menziesii
GTGACAGCCTTGACTCAAGACTTTCGCCCAAGGACATGCTGAGTTGCTTAAAGATTTTTGCCATGTGACCTAGGTGTATGAAGTGCGGCAACACTTTTTTGGCGCCGTTGTCAGGGATAAATCTGTTTATTCTCGTAGTACAACTTTTGTTTTCTTCATTTTTTTTTCCTTTGTTTAATGAATGCTTAGCGTAAATATTTAATTTTCATCTGGCAACTCCACTGACTTTTTTTCTAGTTTTTATTTTTACAAAGAAAAGAAAAAAAATATTTTGTGTGAAAAGATTTATAAATGCTTATTTTTATTTTTCACATGGTGACTCCATTGAAGGGATAAAACCCTGTTATCTCATAAAGTTGTGAAGTTTTGTTGTGTGTAGATGAGCCCATGTGACATGTTAAAACCTTTAAATCTCATCACTTGACAGCTCCACCTTTTCAGTACAAGGTTTAATGGTTATATCAAATGCATACTATTAATTTTTTATATGGATGAATTAAAGGAGAAATATGGTGCCCAGTTAACCGGAATGTTTCAGCCTATCGATTACTCAAACATCTTGGGTTTTACTAACTATTGTAATGGTTTGGGGGATGGATATAACTGGCTTCTAGCATTTCATGGAAATTATGGTGATTCGGCCATCTGGCATGTCAAATATTTCCTTCAGTTGATTGTTGACTCCAATATTCTTTATGAAGACAATATGATGGAAATGTTTGCTAGTACTTTTTGGGGTGAGGCCTGTTGTTGGTTCTATGAGGGCCTTCCTAATAAATGAATAACTTCTTTTCCAATCTTCCTTTGGATTTTTTTAGAGCAGTGGCATGATGGTAGGGGTAGTATGAATGGTTTAAAAAAGTTCTTTGAAAATATCTATACCTTCTACCTATCTAGGATAGAGTATCACACAGAAACATATGATGGACCTTTGCCATGATGCAAAGTATTGACGACTTGGAATCACTTCTTAAACACTTAAGTGAAGAGGAGGTTCATGATACTCCCATCAAATAGTTTCCTCATATTTATTCGAGAAAGGAAGTAAGTAAGCAGCTTATTAAAGAATATGAGGTATCTCCCAATACAAAGCAAGATTTTGAGGAAGGGAAAATCCAAGATGATCCTATTGAAGAGCTTCAGCAGGAGCCCATGATGGAACACATTGTTGAAGACTCTCCTCATGTCACCATAGCTGAAAACATTGAAGATTTGAGGTATTCTCAAGTGTGTTGCAATGCTGATATTTTTCCAAAAATCCCTCTAGAGAAATCCACTAAGCAACACATCCCAAGTGGTCCCATTGAATATGTCCAAAATTTTTCCTTGATTGAAGATAATATTGAAGATCCTCTTCATGATATCAAAAAATAAGCCTATAAATAAACTTATGATAAGATTAGTACAGTGTGTAGTGACACTAGACCTTGTTCTCCTCATGTTGATGAAGGTTTGGAAAGTTTATTGCCTTGTAACATTTTATCTAAAGAATATTGTTATGATTACAAGGAAGACATGGACAGGCAGGAGCATGATGACATGGATGAATAGTCCCCCACATATGACATGGATGGGAGTGATGACTATTGGAATTTCATAGATAATCCAACTTGTGAAAATCTTATGGACAATCCTATCCATGATATGTCCAACAATGGAAGTGTCTATTCAAAAATTTGTGGAAGTCCAATCTACGATATGTCCATAGAGGGGAGCACGGATCTGGATGCCTGGGAAAACCTTAGTATGGAAGAGGAGCATTCAAAATTTTCATGTGATCATTTAGATTCATACCATGTAGAGCTGCACAAGGGTATTAGTAATGAAGACATTGAGAAACAGTATTGTGAAAAGTTAGATGTGATGCAGTCAGTGGAATATCAATCTCAACCATATTTTTCACATACAGAGGTTCCTTATGATTTGGAGCTACTTGGGGCTTGTGCAACAAGTTATCATTTGATAAGCCCCAGTGATCTGTATGATGATGTAGTCAGTCTGCCTCATCATTCTGATTGGTATATCAGTCCTATCCAGTCATGGATAGAAGCAACCTGCATGAGCACATACAAGTTGGGGAAGAATTTTTATAACATTATTCATGCCTATGATCTCCCATCCATCCTGCCCATTCTGAATCATCACATAGGTTTGCAATTTCTAAATAAGGTATCCTTACTTTGGCTGGTAACCAAAGACATGGAAATTTTTTTTGATGTTAATAAAATGCTTAGGTGGTTACATTGGATTTATGATTACACTTAACCCTTTTTATATCATGCTTAGAGTAGGAAAATAAGCTCCTTGAAAGAGAGAATTTACTTTCTGCATTTCTATTTTATACTTAGCTATAATAAAACTTTGCTTCTATTAGTTAGTTACATTTATTTTGTTTAAATAAATCAGCTTAATGGTTCATTTGGTTTTTTATAAAACTTGTGCTACTAAGGTTTTTCTTGTCAAGTTGAATTGTTTTTACAGGGTATATAAACCAGAGATTCTGGTGTTCTCGTATCCTCTCCTTGCCTTAAAGACCAGATCGAGCACACATCCCACCGTTGCAGCCAGAATGTTACCACCTAAGTTGTAATTAGTGGTTTTTTATCAAGTCATCCTGGTGAACCGGACAAGGATAACTTGTTCGGACTTCATAAGACCTTTCGAAGTACTTCTGGGAAGTGCTTGTTGTATTATATCACATGTTCATACCCCATGGGGGAAATGTAATAAATGTTATAGCATGATAGTGTCTGTAAAAGCCTCAGTATCTTAGACTTTATTTGTCAATCTTATTAGCCCAGGGTGTTTTTTCCCTTGGTTATTATTGGTTGTTGACTAAATGACTAATATTTTTTTAGTTTTTCACTCCATACCTCCAAAGTTGGGCTGGTCGACTTGGCATTTAGGCCTATTGAGGTTATTAGAGTCTATGTGTCAATGTATAAACATGATAGACATAATGGTCGAGTCATATGAACATGTCTAAGTCCCCCTAGGTTTTTTCAATTTTTCAATTTTTTAGTTTTTTCAGTGTTTTTGTTTAAATTTAATTTTTCCAAAACTTAGGCTATTTTTTAATAGTTTAATTGGAAAAATTGATTTTGTAATAAAAGTGGGACAAATAATCAGTTTCAGCCATGTAGGTGATCATTTTCAAGCTAAGAGCACCATGTAAACCCATGGACCCACTTTTTCCTAGTTTTGAGTGATTTTCCATCACTCAGGTCAGAAAGCCCCAAAAAATCATTTATTGATTATTTTAATTAATAAATTGATGAATAATGGAGCAAATCCAAAATCATAGATCAGTGGATTCTCAGCCGATTTGATTGAAATCAGTCAGATCTGAACCAGATTGACTGGATCTGACAAATCCTTGACTTAGGTAGGTGATCAAATCAGATCCGGAGTCGATCTTTAGTAGCTTTTATGGGGAATTTCACCCTCTCTCTCTCCTCCACATGTGTGGGATCTCCTGGGAGCTCTGTGGACTGATGTGTCGATTTATGGGTTGATGTGTCAGCTCAATCAAGTCCTCGGTTAACAAGTAGGCTCAGTTCAGCTTCAAATATGCATTGATTGACTCTCCATCAGCTGACTTGATCTGTCACCTTGGGATTTGTTCCCTGCCCTAGGCTGGATCTCCTGGTTTTTGTATAAATCAAGCACAAGCAGCCTCTTCTAAGCTAGTTAGAGTTGGATTGAAGGGATTTCTATTATAATACTGTTTTAATATTTTGATTGTTGGAATAAAGAAGATTTGGAGGCCAAATGGTGTAATGCTCTCATGTGTGTGGATTAAGCATTGTCTTACAGCTATTGATGTTGCCGTCTTTTCTCTCAATTTCTGCATCTGAACCCTGTCTGGCTTGAACGATTTAGCTGAATCAACGGGAGTATAGTTGGGCAAGTAAGGTTACTTGTTTTTCTTATATCTTGTACCATATATGTTAGAATATCTAGATTATACATGTTTAATAAGTTTTTTTGCATGTAATTCTTTTCTCTTTTTCATATATATATCCAGATCTCATGAGGTTTCGTGCATGATTGTGTGTTCAGATTTCAGGTAGCAAGGATTGGACGAGCTGTCGATATAGTTTGACTCCACTGTACATCCAAAATATTTGTGATGACATTGCCCCTCTGTATTCCACTAACAAGTTTCCATTGCAGATCTGCTTCAGCAACAAGCACTTCTCTTCTCCTTTTCCTCCTTCAAAATCAATTTTCTTACCTGGTTACTTTATTCGAAAGATTTGTTATCATTTGGATCTGTTATATCAAATTAAAATTTACATACATCTGCTATTTCAAAGCTCATATTCTAGATCTTAATTCTGAAAAGTATCATTAAGCCTTCTAGATCTAGCATAAGGAAATCGTCCATTTTGCATGGCAAGTTAAAGAAAATTAGTAGGTTGCATGTTCTAGATTTCCTTTTCTATTTTAAAAAGATTAAATCCATCAATCATTGCATATTTCATTGGCTGCACAAACATCAATCCAATATCCCAAGGAAATCTTTCTTTCCTTGGTTCCTTTTTCACTTGTTTAGCTAGTTTTAACTTAATCTTTTCGAGTTAAGGTAGGCTGGTCGAAATGTACTATTAAAGTGATTTTGGGAATATTTTATTATAAAATTATTGCTGTTTTTTAACAGGTTTAACAGAAAAAAAATAATCTTATGTTCAAAAGTGGCCTCAGGAGCATTCAAATCCCCCCAGGGGTCTCCCCTTTCACTAAAATTTAAAAATTTTGCAAAGTTGTAAGATCTTGGTTTCATCCCATATAAGGATCAATAGTTTTATGATATTTCAGTTTGATAATATTGTAACCAATAATAATAAAGAAAATATTTTTTGAGTAGGCTCTTTCGAGCCTGCTCCCCATCCCCCTGGGGGGATTTGCGTCCATGTCCTTTTTTTGTTTTTTGTTCTTTTTTTTTGCAATATAGCATAGTTCTAATCTGTAGGGTAGTATACTTTAATTTATTATCAATTCCATATTCCATATCTAAGGTTTCAAATTAATTTAATACTTACCCCACAAGTTCCCGATTGACCCGAAAGGGGAAAGAGATGCGTGGTAGGACTAATTAGAGAACCAACATTGTGTATATTGGTTTTCTTTTCATCACCTATTTCTTCAGTTTTAATAACATTAGCCCCTCCTTGATTCCCTGATTGAGATCCATTTGGATCGAAAGAGGTTCCTGGAGGGTTTTCTTTTTAACATGAACATCCGTCTCAAAATTTACTAAAATTGAAAAGACTCTGGTGTGTATCCTCTGCACTTGGCTGTGGTCCGTTCGATCAGTCAAGCTATATCAAAAGCACTTGAGTGACTAGTATAATTAGGATTCACTCTCCCAAATTGACAAACCATCAGGTGAAAATCCAACACCTAGATCAAATCATTACGGTAGAAAAATCCCCAAAGGAAGCGGGAACTCCTGAAAAGTGACCTCAGGGCAGCGATCACTGCCACACTCTAACGTTTGCATTATGAACAATAGCCCTAGAGACTCCATTTAGCCCACATATTCCTTGTGGGTAGCCGTGAAGGTTTAGTTTTGGACATACTCCAAGTACTCTCAGGTATATCTAGAGTCCACCCCTTTGCCTAATTTTAATCAACTCATATTTCACATTAACTTAAAACATACCAAGAGGCAATTGCAAAACATTCACTCCAAGCACATGAAAGTACATTGATTTTCTTTTGACTCCATTTTAAGGCACTGGTTATTTTCTTGCTATATATATATATATATGTTGTGTCTCAGCATTGTGCTTTCATGCGGTCATTTTGTATCTTGTCATCTATGGTTGTTTATGGTTAAATTTCAAACTCCTAAGTAATTCATTCAGTTTAACATTACCATAGTAAGTAATTAGCCTTAGTAACTTAATAGGGTCTACCCCCCTTGGCTTCATTAGTAGTTGAGCCTAAATGGAGGAGTCAAGAACAAGGTGATATCCTTGACTCGAGACTTGCCCCGAAGGACACACTAAGTCGCTTGAATATTTCTACCACATGACCTAGGTGTGCGAAAGGTGGCAACATGTGTTTCTATGAATTCTCTTTACTATATCATTTACGCCATAGGGATTTAGTCAATATGCCCTTTTATCTATTTGAATACTGGCATCATATGGTGATATTTTTTAAATTGTCGAGACACCCATACTCATCCCTCAGACATCATGGCTTGATCAAATTGCTAATATTAAGGGCCTTAGCTCAGAGAAACCAAACTTGGGAATAGCTCACTGGCCAACCCCACTAAATAGCAGACTTGTACTTTTTCCTAGTGTTCCAATAGAGTATGAAGCACCTACACTCTTCAGGGGTGTTAAAACACAGGAAGAGGAGGAGGTGCCAACCTAGTTGGGGGGAATGGCAGAAGAGCGAGAGGACCAGAGTTGCTCAAATTTAGTTGGGGGGGAAGATGAGGTAGAATTAGATAGTCAAGGATAAGTGGATGATGAAGAATAAAATGATCAGGAAGAGGGGATGAAACAGAATCCGATAACCAAGAAGAAGAATTAGGTGAGGATCCAACATCAACAAACCCTACAGAAGGGATAGAGGATTTGGGAGCTCATTAGCAGATGCTGAAGCTAGAGAAACATTCGATGCTGCAACAACTGAAGCTATAGGAGCCATGATGAAAGAAGAAAATGTAGAGGTTTTCACCATTGAATATTCTCTAAAATGGAGGGGAACTCTTATTGAGGAGGAAACAGAGATGGTAGAGACCAGAGAAGATGCTAAAATAAGAAACATTCCTTCTACATCAATTGCAGAATTGGAAGCCCCCATACCATAGAGGAAGAGAAGAAGATTAAAGGAGGAGGTGGATGCATCAAGGCCAATGAGAAGAAGGAGAACCATATCATTCGTAGTAGTAGAAGCAATGCGGGAAAAATTGGAAAATAGTGAAGAAAACATTGAATTTTCCATCTTGAGACCCAAGGAAAATGCTACCCCACAAGAACCTATTGCAGATGAACCTCAAATTGAGGGACTTCTGTTTGAAAATGGTATGCTGAAGGAAGAGGTGAAAGTGATTCGAAAGGAAGTGGAAATATGGGAGGAAACATGTCAAAAATAGGTGGAAAGGTGACTGCACGCACTTGTGGAAGCTGCAGATCAGATTGAAGCATCACTTTCAGCTGAGGAAGGTGATGAATTGAAAAAAGTAGTTTTCCTTGAGTGTGGAGAAATATTTATCAAATCATGATACAAATTCACAGTGCATGCATTTGTGACACAAAAACCCACACTGACAGTTGGAGAAGAGAGAGGAATAATTGTGGGAGAATCGAAAGATAAAGAATAACCAAAATTGGAAGGGATCCTTGATGTAGAGGTAAGGGAATGTGATCAATTTCAGGCTCAACCATAGGGTGTTGTTACACAAGAACCAATAACCCTATAAATATTTTTTGAAGTTGCTACTCAATTGGAATTGAGTGATCCAAAGGTTGAGACAATCCCTGATATGAACCTAGGAGTCCTTACTATGACCCCAAAACAATCTCAGGACATAGAACTAGTGGAGGGAGAACTTCAGCAATAGGAAAATGTTGAATTTCATCAGGATATTGTCAAAAAAGAACCAATATCATTAGAAAACTTTGTTGAGACTCCCATTAAGCTAAGGGAAACTGATCTTGAGGTGGAAATAATACCTAATGTGGAATTAGGAGAAGATGAACAGATGCAGTCCTAGCCATCAAGGGATAAGAAAATTTTGGGGAGGAATATCATCTATCCGAGGACACTGAAATAATTGGGGACCAGCCCCATCTATCATGGGATATGGAGGTAACTCAGTAGCAACCCAAGTTTCCAGAGGATCGAAAAGAGAAGAAAGCTGTTACACAAGAATCAACATCTCTATAGCCCCTGGTTGATGCCACAGTTGAGAATGAAGAAGTTCTAGCTGAAACTCAAGAAGATATTAAGACTAGAACACAGGAAGATGTTTCCACACAAGAATAAACATCTTCACCATTGGCTATTGAAGTTGACAAAAGAGATTTAAGGAAAGAGGTGCTGTCACACAAGAACCAACATCCTCAGAATTGATTGCAGAAGTACATTTGCAGGTAGAAGTTGAAACACTGGTGGAAGAGGAAGCTGTGCCACTTCTGATCCAGAAAAATCAGACTGAAACATTGGATAATAAGGTATGGATGCAATCTTCTCAAGAATTTGTGAATTTAGAATTTGATGAGGAGAAGGACATAGGAGAGGAAAATATTCAAGGTCTAATAGAAGAACTCTCACCGCTGAAAATAGAAGTAAATAAATTGAAAAGTGAGGTTGATAGATACTAGTAAGGAATGATTTCCATTGTTCAGCATAGGTAGACTGTCAGTGAATTGAGGGAGAAATGGGAAGAAGATCTAATATACTAGAAGTACCATTGGGAAAAAGTACAGAAAAAATTGAGGGAGTTGAATAAGTTCAAGTCCATGCAAAAAGATAAAGACCAACTGTACATTCTCTCTCGAGAATTGATGAGCTATAGAGCTCCATCTCCTTCTTATCATATATTCTTATATGAAAAGTTCACTTGGTTTAAGATGAAGGAACTAAAATAAGGGAGACCTTATGAAGTGGCATCTTTAGACCAGTTTTTGGAAACATTCATTAAAAGTAGCTTTATTGAGTAGAATATTTTGTGTGAGCTCTATTTGCATGAAATGGTTTTCCCCTTGGACCGATATTCAAATCATGCTCCTCACCTAGGTGATGTCTAGCTGAGTGATTTTTCTTCTTTTGTTAGCAACCATGTGCAATGGGAGGATTCATTTCAGTTAAGCTCTCAGAATGAGGCTCACTATAATATCTGGATTCGGTGTGAACCTCAATCCCCTCAACTTATTCGTAATCATCAAGCACAGAGGCTTAAATGTCCCATCTAGACTATTGCAACTGCAACATTTTCCCAAAATTCAAAAAAATATTGGGACCCTCCTTTAATTCGTTTTGCTCACCTTTTTGGTTTTGCTTGATGTTTGCACAAAGATTACTTTGATGCCAGTGATTTTTTACAGTTTGAATTGATTTTGCCTTGCCGTCAGAAGCATGTGAGATTTTTTAGTAGGGAGTTCAGTTATCATCATGACCACTGTTGCGGAAAAAAATAGGACATCAAGTCCGAGTCAAGTGTATTTGGTATCCAATGCATTTTTCTTTATCGATGTTTGTTTTGAGATCCCATCGAAACCTTTGTATATACGCCTTCCGATGTTGCAGAGAAGGTACCGTGAAGTTTTCTGAGAGTTGTTTTATCTTCTTGCAATCCCTGCCATTTTTTATTCGCAGGTCCTTGGTGTTTTCAACTTTTGCCATTGTGGCTCTAGAAAGCACTATGCTTTCAATCATTAGATTTATCTTGTCTGTTTGGTTGATGTTTTTTGCTTGAGTCATGTTTATTTTTACTCCAATTTGTGTTGGTCTGTGGAACTTGTTTTCTTCTATGATTTCGCAGTTGTGGCTCTCAAACCATATATTGATCCGAAGCCTTAGTCTCATGAGCTTCGATGTGAGTTTGGATTTGTTTCTCTGCCAATGCCATTGCAAGTGTCCTAACTATTTCATCATCCACCGTTGTGGAGGCAATACTGACATGATCGCCAATCCCATAGACGCTCTGCCTCTCGATGGTTTTATTTTTCCCGCCGATTATGGTTGACCAAGGCGTATATATTGGGGCTGGGGTGTTTTTATTATTTTATTGTTATTTTGGCTATTTCTATATGCTGTCATTTTCACTCAAGCAGAAAAACACATTCATTGTCAGTACCTTCGCTCCTAGGTGGCTCTACCATGGAAGTTTACTGGTTTTTTTCCACCAGTCACAAAACATAGTGACAGGTAGGCCCTTATGCCCATTTTACTGTTTCGTTTGATTGGTTAAACTATTTTTGTTGCCCTTGGTCAGTTCGTCACCTCTGCGGTTAGTGGTTGCCTAGGTTTTCCATCACAGCATGTATATATATTCTAGGTAGATGGTCTGGTGGCTCGGTGGGGGGTGTTTGTGGTTTTTCTTGATGTTTTCTTTCATGGCCGTTATGGTTTTGCAGACTACACTCGATTGCTAGGGAAACCGGTGCAGATGGCCGTTACGCTGTCCACACTAGTTTCCCCTAGTCTGTGTTTGGCCATCCGAGGAGAGCGTTTTCATGGGTTTCTTCTGGGATGTCGAGGTTTTGGTTCCACAGTTTGGTCATCCCCACTTTGTGAACTAGGGTCGTGATGTTGAGATTACTCCCCATTTAGGATGAGAATATTCAAACTTGAGTATGTACCTTGGACCATTTTTTTTGGGTCAAAATGCACTATCACATCCAGTATCTTTCGTTCAAGATTAGGCACCATTTTTTTTTCATGGAGTGATTCAGGTCATAGCACCAAGAGGGGGTTTCAAGACTATTTTTTCCTTGAAATTAGGAGGGGGATATTTGTCATTTTAGAAAGGCCAAGATATTCTAGGTTAATTCTGCAAATGTTGGTCGTGAGCTGGTTTTAGTCTTTTGGGCAGGTTAATTTTATGCGGGAACATTTGGTTTCTGAGCATTTTTTGTTTATTTTTCATGGCTACATTCATGTTTAGCATAGACGAGTTAAAATGCTTATACAGTTTGTATCCATTTTGAATGTTATCTGGGAATAGCCCAGAAGAACCTAAAAGCAATTTCTGTGTATGACAGGGAAATTTTTCAGAATCCAAGATGTCTAAACGACAAAAGAAGAATGCTCCCATAGTAGAGGAGGAACCCGAAGTTGAAATTGTTACCAGAGTTGAGTACACCTATGAGGACACCAAATGCATAGTTGGTATAGAACTTGAATATCAATGGGGGGAATTTTACAGATTAATAACACACCGAGAAGTACCTGACATAGGTTTTGAAGAAGAAACCATCTATGCCAATATAGAGAGGTTTGCATTCATGAAAATTGCTACCAGACCTGAGATTTTTCCATGCTTAGAGGTGATTGGGTGGATTCTTCCTAGGGTAGATGTAACCACCATGATTTTAGAAAATGTTGATAAATAGTGTTATGCTGCTTATACCCCTGGGTATGTGTCACTAGCTTACCACTTACCAGAAGCACAAGTGAACTTGACTAAGGACTGGATGAAGTTAATTAAGATGTACCTAGTCGAGACACTGAAGAGAATGTTGGTGCCTGGAAAGAAATTTAGAACTAGGCTGACTAGGGAATATGATACTACCAATCTAAGAACCCCTTACAGGTTCATTTCCCTGATGCTGAACAGGATTTTCAGAAGGGCCCACGATAAAAGATTCAAGTTAGAGTGGGTGCCTATCATTTTCTATGTTGCTACATAGGGGACAGTGTTCAACTGGGAAAACATTGTGTCCAATATCCTCTCAGCCTGCATTGCATCATGATTAGAAGGGGTGTCCTAGAAGAGATCATAGTTCTATATGAGCTCTATACTTATTGATTGCATACTATGCAACCAACCCTTCCCTAATCTAAGGTGTATCTAGGACCAGGAGAGAACACCGGTCTACTCAGCATACAAACCACTGTGGGCACACAAATACCACAGTCACTATAGGTAAGTGTGTGAGCACTTCATCATGCCACTATATACATTGATCTTCTTAAAGGAGTGCAATTGTATGTCAGAGGAAGTATTGTAGGTGATTGAGGAATATGCATACTACTATCTAACAGAGGATGGATTGTATTTTAGAATGTATGGATGCTCTAGAGCACCCTCCCTACTACCAAAATATGCCATTGACTATATAGTCCACAAAGGGGCAGTTAGACAAGTCTTTCTAGATGGCATAGGGAGTTTTCTATTCGAACATAAGAAAGCAGCTTACCCTCCTTTACCATTCAGGTTGGGAAGCTATAACTTCACAAGAGTGAAGAAAGTTGATGAATTTGTGGAGGAATTGGGGAAATTCCATTTTGGGGAAATAAATTTCCATAGGAATGATTCTTGGAACAAAGTGGCAGAGGACTGCAAGGAAGCAAATGTACATTTTGAATACGCAAGCCACTAGGATAGAGAGGAATCTATTTTTTGCAGTCCAGAAAATATAACGGCCTTAAGAAGAATGTTTAAGAAGAAAATCACCACCAAAGGTGGGAAAGGACAGGATGAGCAGGAAAAGGCAGCTGAAGAAGAGGCTAGGAAAAGAAATGAATATGCTAGGAGACTAGCATAGGAAGCCAAAAGCTGGCTCAAAGTTGAGGAGGAAGAAAAGAGAAGAGCTGAACAAGAAGCAGCTAGAAAGGAAAAAGAAGCTTCTCAGAGTGAAGAGGAGGAAAGGAAAAGAAAGATGGATGAGGAGCTGAAGAAGCAGGAAGCAGAAAGGCTAAAGCTGATAAGGGCAGTAACAGACCAACCAGCCTCCAATCCTATAGACAGTCAGGCTCAAGACTTGGGGAACCCTGATATTCAAGATCCTAAAGTAGCTGCTAGTAGCATAACAGGACAGGCTATGGTCCCTACCTTTAGGATAACCCCTTTTGAACAAAAGAAAAGGGAGGAGGTACCATATTTAAAAACAATCTTTTATGATAAGGAAAGGAAAAGAATAGTGAAGAGGACCGAGATAAAGGTCGATACTAGAGGGCAGGCGGGAAAAATGATAAATGATACAACTATAGTATATGGGACAGACAAGGACCCCAGATTCACCATCAGATATGGGGCTGCATTGATTCATGCTTCTGAGGACAATGTAGATCGAATAATGACTGATCTTGAACAGCCAAAGAAGTCTACTTCCCAGCCAAAAGATACCCTGAGAAGAGAAAGAGAGGAAAATAATAGATTGAAAAGAAAGTTTGAAGACATACAATAGGAAGTCAAATCTTCAAAAGCTGATCTCCAACTCCTCCAGGTAGAGAAGAGATCTATGGAGGCCGCCCAAGCAAGTTTGGAGAAAGTACAATAGGAATATCAAGAGTTAAGAACAGAAAAGGAGCAGCTGCTAGGTAAGATAGGGGAATTGGAGCTACAAAAGGCTACCTTGGAGGAATCTGAAAGACAATCTCAGGGGCATACTGTAGAGCTGAGAGAACAGGTTGCCTCATTAATGGCAGCTCTAGAAGAGGCCAGGGAACAACAAGCCAATCTTTAGCCTTTCAAGGAGAATGTTTCAGCACAAAGGAGCAAGATGCACCAGCTGCAAGAGGCCATAGAGGAATAAAGGTGCAAGGTCCTGCATGTAGACAATCGACTGGAAGAGATTTTGGAAATCTCTTCATATTTTGCAGACAGATCACACGACATCTTAGAAGTCCTACAGGAAGGATGGCGAGATTGGAAGCAAATGAAGAAACCCCTGTAGATCTACCATCAAAATATCAATAAGCCTGAGGCAAGACTACGATTTACTAGAGTTTTCCATAAACACAATCGAAGAATTCAAGAAGGTTGTCAAGAATACAAAGAGGTCTTGTGCAGAGTTCTTCAAGAGACTTTTGATTATGTATAATTGTTTCAAGGTTAAGGTTGAACAGAGAATGGATACCTTTCCAGACCACAACCTATTTTTGGAAATGTTGCAAAGGAGATATCAGGAAGATGAACAAAGGATCCAGCACATCAAAGGCTTAGATGAGCAGACCCTTTGGAATGAAGTAGCTCATTCAGCGGTTAGTGTGTAGTTTCTAGAGGACCAACTTCACCTGAGCACAGCTAGAATAGAAGCAATAAGAAATCAAGCAGCTAAATTCGAAATAAATATTCGTTTCTTAGAACCTTTTGAATTCGAAAGAATTGCCTCAGAGGCTTCAGCATGGAAGCAGTTTTTGAATAGTCAAGCGGGACCCTCCTCATGAGCATTTTATTCATTTTATTGTAATATATTATAAATTCTGTAAGCACTTAATGAAAGAAAGTGTGGGAGGTGAAGAGTTGGGGAAGCCCAAGATTAATTCGTGGGTAGCCCAATAGTTTGTTATTTTTGTATAAATATAGAATATTTAGATAAGAGAAGGAATTTTTCCGATTTAGATTGGAAGACATATTGTAAGAAGAACTATTTCCTTTTGCAATAGATAATTACAGTTTGCCTGTTGGAGAAAGCTTGGTGGAATGTTCAAATGTTANAGAACTATTTCGTTTTCAGCTTTGTGTTCATTAATTGTGAGATTGTTTTAACTCTTTGAACCTATGTTCTTGTATGAATGCTCTCTAATTTATTTTATGAAAATTTCCACTATGAGTAATGAATGTTGTTCACAAAAAATTGGCTATTTGGTTGTTCAAATATCTTTAAATGTTCATGTGTCTTGAAAGAAGTATCAGCTATCTGTGGTTTTTTCATAATGCATGCATAAAATACATTACTCATTAATAAGTGATAATCTTGCACCCTAGGGATAGGTTAGGTAGGTAGTTTTAATTCCTTGCTGTGTGTGATTTGGATGCAAGAGAGTCTAAGATGAGAGGTAAGAACATGTGCATCACATTGTGACCACTCCTTTCATTCTCAATCAATCTGCATTTTTAGGTAGGCACTTGCATGTCATACTTAAAACTAAAACACAAAAATATACATGCTGGACCGAACTGAAACCGGTAAAACCCATTTTTTTTGTTACCTGACCTACAATAGCCGAACCGCAAACCGAATGAATTCCCTACATGAAACAGTCATGGACTAGTTGGAAACATTGACTGGGGAGAATCCCTTGCTGTTGTTTCCTACGAATTTCCAAGCCTCAACACAGACTTAGCAACTGGTTGAAATTCAAGAGCAAGTCATCTCCACTTTTGTTAGCCATATTTCCAAGCAACAATGTTTGGATTTGGAGGGCAGTAAGCATAGGTGGTAGGCTTCCTCTTCATCAATTAAGAAAAGGGACCCTTATTGCTTCAAGAATTTTAAACAGGCTCTACCTAGGATTGAATGGTACATCGATTGCATGAGGAAACGTGGAGTTAACTGGTTGGTGGTCAAGTTGAAATTCCCACTTATCTAGTGGCGAGGAAAACCATATAAGGAATATTTTTCATTGACTAAAGCAGAAGAAAGGTAGTGCTGGAAATATTGGGTTTCCCATAATGGATATCTAGAAGGGAGGGGGTCACCTGAATCCTTCTATAACTTTTCATCTCTCCATGAGCGAGGCACAACTCAATATTCTGATTCAGACAAATGGAGGTTGTTGCATGAGGACATGCAATAGAGCAGTTGGGGGGAGATGTTGGATCCCAAAATGCCCCTTTTTAACCACATCCCTTATACCCTGTTTGCCCCATGTTATTTCATTTTGTGCACCAAATAAAAATTATTTCGTTACTTAATCCCTTAATCTTCACATGTATAATTATTTATTGTTTCATATTATTAATTATTATGATTGTTATAATCAGGATTTTGCTTCTTGCATTATGCTAACTTTTTCTGCTTTCACAAAGATAGTGCAAGCTATGAGAGGTTAGGGGTGTAGCAGCCCAAGCAGTCCAGAGAGGATATGAGCATCCACTATCAGTTGTAACTTTCCAATCCCGTCTATACATGTAGATCCAATCAAGGTTCATCATTCCATGCAGGCTATGACAGACATGGGTGCGACAGACATGGCTATAATAGACTGAGCTACAATAGTGCGCCACTACTTGAAGTTAGCTGTAATCATCCAGGAATTTCTTGAATTGGTTTTTTTATTCATTTACTAGATCATGCAACAAAATTTCCTAAATTCCCTACCTCTTTTTAATTCCACTCACATCTCTGATAGCACATGTAACAGGGAAGCCTGGAGATTGTAGATCTTCATGGCTTCCCAATATTAGCGCATGAGGGTTACATTTTTTATGTATAACTATAGGGGAGGATTCAAGGCTAGGGGTTGGACAATATTAGATTGTGTTGTGTAAGCTATAATAGAGACTGTATCTTCATGTCACCATATTAATACAAGGAGAAGGATTCTTCAGATCTCTGTGTTTTAACTTGTGTTGTTTTCGACATCTTTGTTCGAAGGATAGGCCCTCCTTGCCATAGAGATCATCGAGTTAATTAGATGTTTTCTTAAGTAGCTGTGTGGTGTGGATGTTACCTTATAAGCATTTGTTTCAGTAGCTACAATAGTCATGTTAATCATTGTGTTTCCTTGAATACTCAGTACTTGCATTTCCTTTAAGCTGTAGCAGTGTGGTGTGATAGTTGACTGTGTAGGTTAGCTTCTTTTATGCATGTGTGTTATAGCTATAACAGTCAAGCGATCCCTTAGTTTCTTTCAATTATTTTTCTTTCTCAGGTATACTATGGTTTAGAACTATTGATTCAATTCCTGTCATTTCTCATTTCTATATTAAGGTTGGATTAACTAGTCATAATGGATCTACATATAGTCTAGTAATTTAGGATTTAACTTTCTGCATAATTAATTCTAGATATTTATTTCAAGAACCATTCATTACTGGATTGAAGTTGTAGGAAGTAATTGCAATTTTGAATTCTTACATAACTAATTTAGATCAATTTGATTGTGGAAAGTGTTTGAAAAAATAGATAAGTAGGATAGTTTATTCAAATCATGAACTACTTAGTGTTTAAGCACATATAGTGTAAGTTATATTTCAAATAAGATACTTCCTAGGGATGACAATTTATATTGAGCATTCTGCATGATGGTTTTAATTAACTGGCATATAGAGTGACCAACACATTTTTTTTTTATTTAAATTTTGCTTCTCTTTTGATTTGATTTTTCTCTTCAAACAAACATGAATCTTAACAATAAATAAAATAATAATTCTTTCCTAGAGTGCAATAATTCTAACTTTCTGTAATAATAGTCCAAAAAGTGCAAATGAAATCAAAGATACAACAAATCTCAACAATGTACAAAACAAAGTAGGGAAGCACTTCAAATTTTGAATGCATGTATCCAAATGAAACTTGATAACTATACTCTTTTTAGATCTACAAACAGAAAAAGAGAGAACATATACAACACTCCATTCATTCAAAATTCAAAAGGAATATGACAAGCACCCAAGCAACTCCAAACAGTCAATAATTTATCCAAAACAACCAAAATGCAACCAAAAATCAATGATTGAGGGGAGGAAGGGGTTGGAGATAAGATTTGACTATCCAAAAAAATATGAAGAGGTATGGAAATGTGATTAGGAATGACATGGAAGAACTAACTGGTGGAGGATTGGAACTTCCTACCAGAACCAAGTCATTCTCTTGACTAGTAAAGCATCCAAAAATCAACAAGAATAACCTCAAACAGAGATAATGCAGGGTCTAGGGGGTGTATGACTATCATATGCAACCTAAACACCACAATCCATCAAACCAAAACCAAAAAATAAGAAAATATAAGCTGATATCTAAGCTTGAAAGGGAAGGTGCACCTTCCCACACTGCAGCAGAGCATCTGGAAGGGGCATACGCACTTACAATACTACATAATACCATTGGTGAGAGGTGGACGCACATAAAACACTACAAAATATCACCGACAAACCTACTACGCTGCACAAGAGTGTCGGTGGCACACTTACTACACTGCACAAGAGTGTCGGTGGCACACTTACTACACTGCACAAGAGCGTCGATGGAGTGTGCACTTCAAACATTGGTAAAAGTGTCAAAGACACACTATCTCTTTAGTCAAAGAGCACCAACGCTCTATGTACAAAACCCAGGTGTACCGATGGATAAACAAACATGGTAAAAGCTATATCTCCTATGGGAGAAGGAAAAAAGGTCTGACAATGATCCAAATAAAATCAAGAGGATGGAAGACACTCTTCAAAGACAAAATATAGAGGAGGGAGGGTCTCTAGAGGCTAGGAAAAGGATTGGTAAAGAGACATGAAATAAAAAACAAAAGAAATTAGATCTACACACTTTCCTAGTATGGCCACCAATTTTTTTATTGGATAAATCTAATGAAGCAGACTCAAACAAGATCTCCCTAGTCCAAGTGGATCTAGAACAAATCAAGTACACAATACAACCTACTTTCCTAGATCAAATAGAAATGCAAGCCAATAGTGTTAAGAACCCATGTCAACCCTCCTCTTTATTTTGTTAGTATATTTTATCGGACGCATATGCTTTGTAAATCGTCCCATCAGTATGTTGTATTATCCCACATTAATGGGGAGTAAGTAATAGCTGTTATGTTTTCTAGTTCTTATGTTGCATTATCCCACATTCATGGGGGGTAATAGTTGTTTATATTAGACTTAGTATATAAGTATGTGTTGAGGCTAATGAAAGCATCGAAGAGTTATTTTGTATTGAGCTTGCTCAAAGGAGGTGCCCCCTTGAAGTGGCCCGTGATCAATAAAATCTCTTTTGTGCTCCAATATTCTGTTATATCATGCATTTTGATTGCAGGAGGTTCTCCAGATCTGGCATCAGAGCACTTTCCTTGGCACAAGTGGGAAGTTTTTTTTCTTTTCAAAAAAAAAAGAGGGCAAAATTGGGAGGAGACTTTCAGATCAATTTCGGAAACTTTATGCATAGAATCATAAGAAACCGATTACATATCTGAAATCCTATTTCAAAAATACATAGTTTCAAAGCAAATATCATCTCATTCGTAGTTCTAAAAGTGGATATATCGCGGATTTAAAATCAGCAATTTTTCAAAATTTCAGTGACGGCCGCAGAAATTGCAGAGCGAAAATCTTTTGACCAGGTGCCCAGATTTCTATTCTGATTTCATGGGTAGAAGTAGAGTGGTTGTTCCAGTTCCAGAAACATGATTTTGAGAAATCTAGGTCATTTTATGCTCATTTTAATATTTTTCATCTCAAAACCCTAGCTCTAATTATGGGTTTTTGAGCATTGGGTAGAATTTCTACCGCATTTTTTCTGGCATTGTGATTATTGCAGTATTTCTTCTTCTTGCAGCGATATTTTTCATTCAGATCAGGGAATAAACCCTATCTGCTGAATTGTGGGAAGTACTTGGGCATATCCCTAAAATGCGTTGTGAGGAGTACCATAGGAACCCCGAAGTAGCTGGCCACTGAGAGGACTTGCCAAGCGAAAAGGGCAATGACCCCCACTAGATTGACTAGATTCCCATCTGTGAGGGAAAAGAGCTATTTTTTTTCCCAAGCGATTAGCAGTTTTACCTTTGCCATGAAGTGAGGGTTACTGCCCAAATACTCAAGCCTGAGACATCCTTGGTGGCTGAGTGACTACCTTTGAACCATTAGGAAGCTGAATATAGTTGGGGTCCATATCTATTTATAGTTGATAACACATATAATTCCAGACTTGTCACCAATCATTTACTCCAATTCAAGTTGATAAAGCACATCTTTCTAGCACCACCATAGATCATTTCTTCAGAAAAAAAAAATGTTTTTGAGCCATATATGCATTGATTTAGCTTCATTTCCCTTGAAAATTCACTGTAACCCCTATCATTCCATTCTACATATTTCATTCATTAGGGCCCTATCCCAAGTCCACTTCCCGAAGCCCGAAATTCCATCTCTTTTTTGCCCCCCGCTTTTGAACTTCACATTTTTTGTTTCCTTGTCCCTCAGAAAGTGTCCACAACCTAGTTACCCACTCGCATTTTTCCCAACTCAAAATTTTCCTTTTCTAAAACCCTCTTTGTTTTTGTTTTTCCACCATTTTTTATTTAAAAAAAAAAACAATATGGTTGTCATCCACATAGGAGCAAATAGATAAATGGAAGAATAACTTGTCACCCTCAAAACAAAAATCAAAGATCTGGATCAAATATTTCTTGACCTCCATCTTTAGTATTCAGCCAGGAGCAACTGGCAACAGCCCGAGTCTTCTGCCAACACTGCGTTCTCTGCTTCCAGCAACTTTTGTGGGCCAAAGATTGAATTACCTTGCTTCAATGGTGATGATCCAAGTGGATGGATACACAACTCCGAACAAGACTTTAATATGCATAACACTTTTGATGTCACCAAAGTCCCACTTGCATCATTTCATTTGGAACGTGAAGGCCTTCAATGGTTCTGTTGGTACATCAAGGATCATGAAGAGCCCCAATGGATAGATTTTTGCCAACTCCTTTTGCACCGATTTGGCCCTAGTGGTTTTGATGAATTCACAGGAGCACTCACCAAACTTTGCTAGACTGCCACTGTGAGAGAGTATCAAACAAAATTTGAGAAATTATTAAAGCGCATAGAAGTATTTTCTGATGCATTCTACAAGATTTGTTTTATCAGTGGTATTATGGATACAATTCGGTCTGAGGTCAAAATGTTCTATCCCAACACAATGATAAAAATACTAGGGTTGGTTAAGTTGACAGAGGATAAGATCAGGGCTCAGCAATGCCCCAAATCCACTTTTGTTCCATTCAGCAATATGGTTTCCCAAAGACGTCCAATCCCTCCAACTCCTAGACCCACTCCTATCAAGAATTTTTTAGAAGTCAAGATGCAGGCATGTAGGGAAAAAAGACTTTGTTATAATTGTGATGGGAAATTCACCTGAGGACATCAATGCACTGAACAAAAGCCCTATCTCTTGGATGTGGTTTCTCCGCCTGCACTTGAAAATTGTGAAGCTGCTTAGGATTCAATAGCCACCTATTGACTCTCATTCTCATAATGAACACCTAGATATATCTCTCCATGCATTAGCCAGAGTCACCGCCCCGCAAACCATGCAGGTCAAGCGTTTCTTCAAGAAGATTCCTCTTACAATACTCATTGATTCTGGTATCACCCATAACTTCATTGACCCTCAGATTACCAAACAAGTTGGTAGTTTTGTCCATCCTTGCTCCATCTTTCAATTCATGGTTGCTAATGGGAGTGCCTTGCCTTACAAAGGAAAGTGTCACAATGTGTGTATCTCTATTGGAGATTATGACTTGCGCTCTAACATGTTTTTCATGCCTCTAAGATGATGTTAGGTGATTTTGGGAACTCAATGGTTATGCACACTTGGACCCATCTTATGGGATTTTTCTGAACTGTGGCTGCAATTTTTACTCAATGGGAACAAACACACATTCAATGGCTTACAACTAGTTTCTCTCAGCATCATCAGTTCCCATCGCATGGAAAATCTCCTTGAGATGAATTCACATGGTTTCATCGCTCAGATCCATTTCATTCAGATGCAACCTTCAACAGTCTCAACTACTCCCTTGGATATTTCATTCCGATGCACCCTTCAGATGCTTGATTTTTCCAAGCTCTTCACTCTTGAGAGTGATTCTTACAACAATGGATTTGGGGTTGTCCTCTTTCAAGATGAACATCCCATTGCATTCACCGACAAATCCCTTTCTAGAAAGAATTTATCCAACTCCACATATGAGAAGGAAATGATAACTATTTGCACACAGTACAAAAGTGGTGGCAATCCCTCTTAGAGAATCCTTTCAGCATCAAGATAGATCACCATAGTTTGAAATATTTCCTGTACCAATAGGTCTCATCCCCAACACAACAAAAATGGGTTAGCAAACTCAGGGATTATGACTATAAGAAGGCTGAGGACAATCTTGTGGTGGATGCTCTTTTCCACACATTTGATGCCCATGTTTCTCTTTCAGTTATTTCTTTGCCTATTCCAACTTAGTTACACTCCGTTCAGCAAGGCTATTTCAATGACTCCTCATTATTTGAAATCATCCAACCATTGGCTAGTAACCCTTCTGTGGTACCTCATTTCTCTTGGGATGGCTCTTCTCTGAGATACAAGGGTTGTCTGGAGCTTCCCTAGAGCACATATATTAAACATGTAGTCTTTTATGAACTCCATGCTTCTCCATCAGTAGGGCACTCTAGGTTCATGAAAACATATGAGAGGGAATGATGTCACTTCTTTTGCAAGGGAAGGAAATGATAAATTCAACAGATGGTTTCCAAATGTGCTCCTTGTCAGTGCCACCAAGGTGAAACTACACTCATTTCCAGATTGCTCGAATGTTTTCCCATCCCTACAAGGATTTGGACATATATTTTGATGGATTTCATTCAAGGGGTCCCTAAATATGGAGGAAATATCATAATATTGGTTGTGGTTGATCAGCTCTCCAAATATCATCATTTTTGTGCTCTCAAACCTCCATATACCACCTCCTCAATCGCACAAATTTTCATGGACAAGATATTCCTTCTTCATGGAATCCCTTCTTCCATTGTCTCATACCACAACACACCTTTCATAAGTCATTTTATCTTTACTAACACCAAACTGAATATGATTTCAGTGTATCACCCACCAATAGATGGTCTAAATGAAGTCATCAACAACTATTGGGAAACTGATCTTCATTGTTTCACCTCTGAATAACAACAACTGTGGGAAAAGTGGCTCCCTCTTGCTGAATGAAGGTACAATACTTCCTACCATACTGCATCTCAAATGTCTCCATATGAAGCAGTTTATGGTCACACACCTCTAGTACTCCTTCCATACACACCCACCAGTTCACCAGTTCAAGCCGTTGAAATGGTTCTTCGAAACCGACATCAGATTCTTCACCTTCTGTAGAAAATCTTCACATGGCCAGAACCTACATGAAACACCAAGCCGATCATCACCATTATGAGCACACTTTTCAAGTCGATGACATGGTTTTTATTCATCTACAACCTTACAAGCAATCCTCCTTGAAACGCAATAGGAGTCAAATGATCACTACAAATATCTCTTGTCCATATATAGTTCTTCAGAAGATTGGGTTTGTTGCTTATAAATTGGCACTTCCTCCTTGTTCTTGCATTCAACAAGTGATTGGAACAAACAACAGAGCACAAATTGTTTTACCAGAATGGGATAATGAAGGATACATCATTTTAGATGTGACGACCATCCTGAATAAGAGCACTTGTTAGCTTCACTCATGGTCAATCACAGAGGCCTTACTTTAGTGGCACAACATGCAACCAGAGGATGCTACATGGGAACTACTCCTTCAAATTCAGCAACAGTTTCCACATCTAAAGCTTTGAGGACAAATATTTTTTTTAAGAGGGAGGGGATGTTAAGAACCCATGTTAACCCTACTCTTTATTTAGTTAGCATATTTTATCGGATGCATATTCTTTGTAAGTTGTCCAATCAATATGTTGTATTATCCCACATTGATGTGGAGTAAGTAATAGTTGTTAAGTTGTCTAGTTATTATGTTTCGTTATCCCACATTCATGGGGGTTAATAGTTTTTTAGATTAGACTTAGTATATAAGTATTTGTTGAGGCTAATGAAAGCATCGAAGATTTATTCTGTATTGAACTTTCTCAAAGGAGGTTGCCCCCTCGAAGTGGCTTGCGATCAATAAAATCTCTTTTGTGCTCCAATATTCTATTGTATTGTGCATTTTGATTGTAGGAGGTTCTCCACAAATAGATAGAGCACCTACCTGAGGTCTGCAAATACTCTTCTCTCTTTGTTGATACAAGCTCTATACCTTCATATCTTCAGCTACAAAGCCTTATACAAGAGATAGGACAAAAAAAAGGTGAAAGCATACATAGATATAAACCGATCTAAGCTAACAGTTAAAGAATAAACCTCTAAACATCATTGACACAACAATGTTTATGGAAAGAGATTTGTATTAATGTAATCAAGGAAAATACATTGCATTACATAAAGGAGGAGTGTCACAACCTAGCCTTAATTTTTCAACCATCCATCCAATAATCCAAACCAAGCTTCCAAACAAAGATAATATCCTCCCAAAGGATGATAGGGATCACATAGAAATTCCACCAGTATAAGAGTACCATAGTCCTTCCTCCTTTCACAATGGAGAGAGGGTTCAATTTATAAGGGTAAAGGGATAGTGTAGGTTGAGTATTACAAGGAGGGGTCTAAGGGATATTCCCCATAGGTTAGGGAAATTAATTCCACCTCACCTATAACCTAGCGATGATCCTCCATGTCATCCACCTTCGTGAAGCGCCTCGAAGCTTCGTTGTTTTTCCTCTAAACACCACAAGCACACCTTTCATGAATGGAAAGAGCACCAAAACACCTTTCATGAAGGGAAATAGTGTTGAATATGCTTCTAGCATGAAGAGAAAAGGTGCCATCACACCTTTACTTAGGAGAAAGAGTGCCTAACTTCTTATAGGGGAAAAAGGTAAGGAAATAACCTCCTATTAAATGACATTCAACTAAGGAAAATTTAGGGATTGAGGCATAGGGTTAACACATGGCTCAACATGACAAGATTTCAGTGTAATAGGAGTACACCAACAAATTTCAAACCTTGCGCACAAAGCTAGGTATGAAGGACTCCGAGAAGCACCCAATACTGAAATATCGCAGTGGTCTACATTGATACATCCGAACTGAGATGGACTTCCTTGAGATGTCATCACTTGTATGTACCTATCACTATGCTATAAAAATTGAGGAGAAATTTTGACTAAATAAAAAGTGATACTTTGGACCTATGAACCCACTGCAGAAGCAATGAAAGGGAAATGTCATGTCCCTTTTTTGGAAATTTTTGAGAAAAGCACAAATTGGGCAAAATTCGAGCTTAACTAGTCATGACTCTAGAGGTTTCCAGATTTCGCCAAATGGTCCCGAATTTGAAAGGATATGGTATGTAGAGTCTTAAAAAATCCCATGTTGTTTTATGGATACTTGTATAATAATTTAGACCTTTGTAAACTTGTTTTGGGATAGTGACAAAAATACCAAAATTACTAGGAAATTATGTTCAAATCCACCCAAGGGTGATGGCCAAACTAGCTCTCCAAATCAAGTACGACCCTCCCAAATTTAAGTACAGAGTATGGAATGATTATAATACATCAATTAATACCCTTAGTAATGGTTATTAAGTTATTCAAGTGTATTATTATCTGCAACATTTGTAGGGTAACTTTCATAAAAATAGCCTAAGGGAAAATTGCATTGCTAGCTAGACTTGACATAGGAAAGGTAGCATATATGGTTCTGAAAGTAATATGAAACATGGTAGTAGTATATGGAATAAAAATTTATCCCCCAACAGAATAAAACTAAAAGGAAAATCATCTCACAAATATGATACACTACTCTTTGAAGATTGAATCCAAAGTCATGGAATCTAATGATTCAATGGCATGTGAATGCAATAGTTTCACATATGGATTTCTTGGATTTCGACCCACAGAGAATAGGGAAACTAAATTATAGAGTAAAAAATCATATATTACTATCACAACATCATCAAACTAAGATAACATGCCTCATACACATCTGATACAAGAGTCCTTCAAGATTGAAGCCAAAGTCATGGAAACTAGTGATTCAATGGCATGTGAATGCAAGCTTTTCACACATGAGTTTCTTGGATTTCGACCCATAGAGGATATATACAATAAATTATATATTAATAAATTATATATGGATTTCCAAATATCATCCAACTCATATAATATCCTTAACACAAATATGCTATAAAACTACTTCAAGATTGAATCCAAATCCATGAAGACTAATGATAAAGGGCATTAGTATGCAAACTTTTCATCCATGTATATATGATATTTCAACTTACATATCATGTTTACATAATATTATAGATACATACATCATATATTTATTCCCCATCATCATAAAGGTCATATAAATATCCTCATACAAATCTGGTGTAAAGCTACTTCAATATTGAAGCCAATTCCATGAAAACTAGTTATTCAAGAGAATGGGGAATGCGATCCTTTAATACATGTATTTATGACATTTAAAATTACAGAGAATATGGATATGATATTACAGAGACATAAATCATAAATCAAATCTTGGGAATCAACCATCCTCAGCAAGGTGCAAGAATCACTCCAACAAGTGCTCCATCAAATGTGAGTGTGGGGAAATGGAGAAGAAGGAATGAGAGAATGGGGAGATAGATGAGAGTTAAACTATAGGACCTTCAAACTGAAAATAAAAATCCATCATTAATCTCCCATGATATTTCTGAATGGCCTCTCCATCAACCAACTTAGAAAGGAATCCAACTCCCTCGAAATTGGTTCATTAGCAGGGTAAGTGTGCACTCACCGTGCAATGGACAATTAAATCTCTCCAAAATTACAAAGGCCAATTAAAAAATGATAAAAATATATTCTCCTTCCTCATGAAATACTTTTATTAACTTCATTATTCCTTATAAGGTTTAATTTCCCTCCATGAGCTTCCTCCAACTCATCTTAGTGGTTTAGTAACTCTCATGACACTTGTCTTACTCTTCATGCTCCAATTATTTCCCCAATTTGAATGGATTCCTATAACTCTCAAATTATAACTATTGGAAGATATTATTATCCCTTTCATGCCATATTTTTCATATTTCAGATATCAGGAATGAATTCTTCATACTTTTCGTAGAATCTTACATCATTTGTTGTCATAGAGTGCATAGAATCTCCTTCCAAGTGGCACACCTTGTCTTTTAGTCTCTTCCTCTTCCATGGGAGTTACCATCCTTTACCAATTGGAATTCATTGGCTCATTATATGGTATTTTACACCACATTACCATCCAATAATATTACATTACCCATGTGTTCGAATTTGGATGAATATCATGCCAAGTGTGCGGGGAATCTAGTCACCCAAAGTCTTCACAAGATTCCAAGTGTCTTCATTAACCCATGCCACATTATTTTCTTAGGATTTATCATTTTTATGACCCATTTAAATGTGAATATGGTAAAAAAATTTCCTTTTGGGTCCCATATCCCCTTATTACAAGATTTATGTCTCCATCTCAACCTATGGAACTAGTAGGTTGGTGAAAAATTATTTGCAAATAGTCTTATTTGGAAATTATTTAATTCAGGACATGAAAAATCCTCCCCACTCAATATTTATTGTACTCAAGAAATTCCAAGTTTGTATGCTGATTTTTTTTATATATTACCAATTTGCATCCTCATTTGGTACTCCTTTCCTTGCACCAAGTGCTCTCTTATGGTTTTGCTCATTGGTTTTCTTTAGATGCAACTTGATTAGTGGCACTCATGTACTGCAATTATGTGTTCCCAAAAGAAAAGAGACATGGATTGTGACTACTGATATATCATGTAACATCACCACTAACCCCAAATGGATTAATCAAATCCATAAAAAACAAATTTGTGCAATTAATCTTTACCTCCATATTTTGGAAACCTTTTCTAAACTTTCACCTTTTTTTGCTTCTATATAATTCTTTGAAGTTGGTGTTGAGTTACCAAAATTTGAGTTTCTTAATATTCCAAGAAAATTTCATAGAGGAACCACCATTCTTGTTTCTGCACTACTCTGATTACAATCATCTTCTCAAGTGGTTAATAAATCTCCAATGTTGCTTGTTGTCCCCACAATTGAAACCAATGAGAGAAAAAATGATCCCAGGGTCCCATACGATCCTGATACATGGATGGCGTGAAATTTCTATGATGAAATGCCATGAAAAGCAATCATGTGAAAATTTAATCCATATCTCAAAAGGTCTCCCACATAGGAAACTGGAACACTTCTCTGCAGACATGAACTCAAATAACTGGAGGTTGGTTTTCTTTCTCAAACCAACAACCAAACTGCTACTCCACGTTAGACGAAATCAAGAAATTCCAAAATCCCATTACTATTATTGCACCCTTCCAAACATCATGAGTACAAAATATAGATCATGAAAGTACATAACAACGTCATACAAATGTACATCAAGAAGGTACCTCATCAAAGAATCATGAAAGTTCTTGTATATCCAAGTAAGTAGATCACCATGTGGCGCATACACACAAGCATCAAGTATTATATCAGCTCTGCCCCAATGACATAGGTGAGGATCCCATGTCCCATAATTCTGCTCCAAAAATATATAATGTGCATCAATATAATCAGCCATGTGTTCTTTCATCCAAGAAGTGAATGAAGAACCTCCACCAAAATCTGAACCAAATAAGGAGCAAAGAAAACATGAAGAATTCAAGTGGTTGAAAGAATTCTGATCAATACACCCATGAATATATATATCATCATGAAATAATAGAGTATGTTTCTTCCAACAATAATTTTCTTCAATCATATATATATTCACCCAAGTGTGGGATGAAGTTCCTCCAACATCAAATGGACTAGGAAAGGAGCAAGGAAAATCACGAGTCTCCAAGTGACTCAAATGAATACCTTATGTGCATCCATGTAGATGTGTATCATCACAATGTAAAAATGGATGCTGCTGCTAATGTAAAGAATATGGCTCTCTACTAATGTCATCATCAAAAGGAGAGATAGGATTTTCATACTCCTCATGTGGCGCTATTAAAATGAAACCTTTCACCCATACTTCATTAGGATGAATGCTGCAAAATATGGAAGTGTAGGATGTAGGAGAAATAACCAGCTCACCTAAAGTATTATAAAGTGAAATATTTTCATCATGTGAAGTCTCCATAGGGGTGGGAACATGCACCGCCCTTAAAATGCAAAACTTTCCTCATAGGTTGGTTCCGAGGTAGTGGAATCATGCACTTGTTCAAAAAGTGTGCAACCATTTTCAAGAGGAAACTAAAGTTCCTCTTCCACCATAATAAGTGATTGTCTCTCATAAATTTCATCTTCAAAAAAATCAAGAACCTTCAATGTTCCATGTCTCTCATGATCCCTCATGTCATGAGAATCCTCCAAGCAATCTACCATATGAAAATCTGAAACATAGGAGGAAGAAAAAGTATCATGCAACCTATTAAGAAGTTGCTCATTTTGATTTTTGAGCCTATGGATATTCTCATTATTATTCAATTATGATTCATGTAACCATTCATTAAGATCAACCAATTTTTTTCTATAAAAAATCAAATACATGAAATTACCTTTGATTGTGCACATTTCTCTTTGAATCTTCTCCATGTCTTCAAGGAAGGATGGCTCCTCCAATGAAGAAACTTTCCAACAATAATTTTATACCAATTATTTAGTGTCATTAAGTATGCTAAGGGCCTCATGGATATTCATTTCACTCATCTTCAAAGACCCTTCAAGAAAAAGAGGTTCTTGTTGAGGAACCTCCACTTCTTCTTTCTTCTTGATTTGATCAACATATTGAAGCTCAGGCGGTGTTGGGGAAGTTGAGATTGGTTTTTAATTATCTGCTACAAGGTATTGATATTTATTCTAATGAGAAATTTGGCTTGCAGAAACATTTTCAAATATGAGCTCTATGTCACGAACATAGAGTTGTGAGCACCCATCAGTAGATGCCCTTTGGTCCATGTCCACAGTAGAATGTGTTTCAGAATGATATTCAATAGTTTCAAGGTAATTTTCCTCATTCTCATGTGATGTTTCCTTATATTTTTCAAATTCATTTGGAAGTGACTTTCGATACTCTTGATGTAATGCTTTTTTTGCTTCACCACCCACATAAATTGGTAACTCCTTGGTCTCCTCCCTACGTATGCATTGTTGATTATTCCTTAATGAGTTCTAATATTCCTTCTTATAATAAAATCCATACTTGAGAATATACTCTTGGAAATAATATGTTTCATGAATATCCCATCTCAAAGTTTGATACCCTTGGTAGCATTCTTCGATATCTTTGGTTGTAGTTTCTTATTTCCTTGGCGAGGGAGGAAGGAAAGTGGGATTGGTGGGTAGATAATGAAACAAAAAAATATCTATAAAATTATATTAAATGGATTGTATTAATTCAAAGTTTCAAGGACCATTATCTGATACCACTGTAATGTCCCTTTTTACAATTTTGGAGAAAATTACAAATTGGGAAAAAAATGAGCTTAACTAGTCATGACTCTAGAGGTTTCCAACTTTCACCAAATGGTCCGAAATTTGAAAAGATATGGCATGGAAAGTATTAAAACATACCAAGGTGTTTTATGGATACTTTTTATAAAAATTTATACATCTGCAAACTTGTTTTGAGATAATGACAAAAATACCAAAATTACTAGGAAATTGTGTTCAAATCCTCCCAAGGGTGATGGCCACACTAGCTCTCCAAATCAAGTACGACCCTCAAAAATTTAAGAAAAGAGTATGTGAATGATTATTAGACATAAATTAATTCCATTAATAATTTTTATTAAGTTTTTAAAGTGGATTATTATCTGGAACATTTGTAGGGTAAATTTCATAGAAATAGACTAAGCGAAATTTGCATTACTAGCTAGACTTGGCATAGGAAAGGTAGAATATATGGTTCTAAGAGTAATTTGAAACATGGTAGTAGTATATGGAATAAAAAATAATCCCAAAATGGAATAAAAATAAAACTAAAACCCTCCCATAAAACTTCTACAATACTCCATCAAGATTGAATCCAAAATCATGGAAACTAGTGATTCAATGGCATGGGAATGCAACAGTTTCACATATGGATTTATTGGATTTTGACCCAAAAAGAATAAGAAAATTAAATTATAGAGTAAAAAATAATATATGTCTTTCACAATATCATCAAACTCAGAGAACATTCCTCATACACATCTGATACAAGAATCCTTCAAGATTGAAGCCAAAGTCATGGGAACTAGTGATTCAATGGCATGGGAATGCAAGATTTTCACACATGAATTTCTTGGATTTCGACACACATAGGATAATAAAGTTAAATTAAATATTAATACATTATATATGTCTTTCCAAAAATCATCCAACTCATAGAATACCCCTCATACAAATCTGGTATAAAACTACTTCAATATTGAAGCCAAATCCATGAAGACTAGTGATACAAGGGAATGAGTATGCAAGATTTTCAGCCATGTATCTCTGATATTTAGATTGAAATAGCATGTGGAAATAATATTACAGAGACATACATCATATATTTATTCCCCATAATTGTTATAGAATATTTCACCACTCTAGGTGAATCACACTTTGTATGGCCTTCCCCTATCCCGCTGCAGACTCTTTAGACCCGATGGACCATCTTTTATCCTTTGATGTTACCTTGACCATCCATAAAACTATATGAAAAATGATATATGTGATTTTTACCCGATAACTGCGTACATACGTGGATCTGACCCTCATAACCGTGTACATCGATATGTGTGCATAATCCAAATCCTTTTGGAGTTTTCCTTGACATGGATCTGACTCATTCGACTCCTGGCCTTCCATATGCCTTGAGATCATTCGGATTCGACCCTTCATTATCCCTTGTGAAGCTATATAAGGAACCCCTTGGTACATTGAAGGAATATAGAGAGATTAAGAGCAAAGAATCTATAGTCCATTGTTGTCAGAGTTTATACTTGAGTCTGCATCTCTTTGTCCCTTGGAGCACTGTTGTGTTCTTCCCAAGATTGCCTTTTGCTAGTGAGCTTGCTATAGAGAGATGGAGGATAGAGATGGTGGAGGCCCAAGTGGGGGATTCAGTTTCTCCGATTCACAGACGTGCCGTTAGAGGTTGTATCTATCTTGTAATCTCTGAATTATATTAATAAGAACTATCTTTTCCTGTCCAATGATGTGTATTTGATTGTATGTTGTATCCATTGGAATATGTCAAATGATTTTACATTATTGATGATATATATGCTAGAATAGATCTAAAACCATGATATGTAGTATGCTTGTATTGTTTACTTGTTGTTGAGGAAGTATTATATCAATTCAAGCTGAAGATTAGAAAGCTCAACAGGGATCTACTTCAATCGTTCGGAATAAGGTACGAGGTCTGATCCTTTAGTGTTAGACATCTTATTTCTATTGCATATTAGGAAAGATTGATTTCTGGAGTCAAGTCTGTCTGTTGTGGTACCCCAAGCCATAGGAATTTCTCTCTGTAATAGAATTGGGGACTCTGCTAGGGAGTTCCTAGTAGTTGACCTTTGGGGGTGATTTTCTCGGCATTCAATGTATTTGAATTGCTCTTTATCTCTTGTTTCTGTGTCGGTTCTGGGGGCATGTATGCCTAGTAGAGTCTTATTGGAGTGAATTTTGTCTTAGCCTACCTTGTTTCCTTGTTTTATGCACCTTTTTTTCCTATACGCGAGTTTTTGATTTACAGTCACGTATACACGCGGTTTTCTCTATGATTTCCACGTATACACGCGGGTTTACTGCGAACAGTTGCGTATACCCTGGATTTTTCCTTTTTGTGGAATATAGTTGGTTGCTGGGTGAATGCTGTTAGTTGCCAAGTCTCCTTTGGCACTGCCTAAGTCTGTTTTGACCTCTGCTTCTGACCGGAAACGTTTTTTTTAGACTAATTTTTTTTTATTTTTAGGAAAGTTCTTGTCATGGCATTTTCGATTTTTTTGTTGAGATTAGTGCATTAGATTTCTTTACCTTAGTTCTTTGCTTGGATGCTGTTTATGTGTGCTTGCAAAGTCTAGGGGTGGTAGAATCATTCTTTTGCTTTTTGGATCTCTTATATTTTCAAAAAATCCAAAAACATTTGCTTATCATTATGCATTGCATTTTGCACTTTGCATTGTACTTGCACTAGATCTAGATTTGCTTTGGAGTACTAGTTAGAACTTCATATAGGAAAAATTTGCATTCATTGTTTGAATAAGAATTGTGCATTTCACGTAGTAGCATACCCTGTTTACATGGACACAATGCATTTGCATTGATTGTTACGGTGTGCATTTTACTTCATGTTGCGTCATAACACCACTAGTTGCATGACCATATCCTATTTTTGAGTAATAAAGACAACTAAAATCAACGCTAATTAAAATGAATTACACTCTTTTCTTTTATAGGGTGCACCAACAAGCTTAGGTTTTCGGATCTTGGAATAGTTCATTGTAAGTTAATTCTCCAAGATCACTAAACAACAACATTTAGGTGTCTGTCCAGGGAGTGTGTGAAATCCTTGGTATAACCATCATTCTCAGGATCCTCCTCTCAAACGGGAGTTAAGCATGAGGCAGTGTGAGCGGTTATTGATTGGGATGAACCCTATTCATAAATGAGTAGCACCGGCGATATTTCCAGGATTGTATTCGTATCTGGGGGCTCTTTCAAGAGTTTCAGGATTTGCTACCCTACCCATACAGTCAATCCCACCTGCGACTGTCTGCCTAAGCTTTGATTATATTGAGGTGACCTTAGTGACCTTACCTAGGATATCGAGGGGGTACTTGTATAGGTTATTCTTCATGTGTCCCGACCAGGTTGGGGTTAGACAACACAGTCACTTTACGCGTTGAAGCTGAGGGCCACAATAATTGGTTACGTACCTCCGCTTGTTGTGTATGGGAGTCTCAGGCCTCTCTTAGGCGAGACATACCTGCTTCATTCAGGAGATCACTTATCCAGCCCTTGTTTGATTGCATTTGGCTTTATATTTTATTAGTGATTGCTCTGTGCACGCTAGTTGGCCTAGGGTTTATGTAAATAGAGAGTCTTTGCTATTTTTTGATTCATTGTGGATTCGAGTGAGGTTTCGCACCATTCTCGTCGGTTAGCAGGGCTTCCGCCTTCTACTTCTCCTCCTCCTTTGGGATAGAGACCTAGACAGTCCAGGCGGACTATGTCACACACTGATTCACACACCATGGAGGATCATTCAGAGACTATTCTTGAGCCACCTCCTCCCATTCATGTTGACGATGGGGAATTTACTCCTACATATGATCCTTCACCTGACCTAGCTGAGTTCAGTCCTGTGATTTCCCAGATAGGATCTTTGCATGATAGACCTACTCACCCTAGGGCTGATTCCCCGTTGACATGTTACCGGTATGGAATTCCGTAGGATGTCGAGACTCACTTTGAACCTGCCAACACTAGCTACGGTTTTTATGCTACAACTGGTTTTCCTATGCACGATTTGACATTTCATGTCGAATTCAACTTCGATCCTAGCACTATGCTTGCGGGAAATCCCATGCCTTACCTTGCAGAGAGGTTTGGGAGTACTAGTCACATTGCACCTTCCATCCCAGTGGTGGAAGCTATATCTCATCTCCCTCCTAGGTCTAGGGTTAGCGATCCAATTAGGATACCAGGTCCCAGACGAGTGACGATAGGCACTAGTACATATCTTATTACTGAGCTTCCTTCATCCTCGGTTCCAAGTTCTTCAAATGTATATCCTCCACCTTATTCATGTGGTCCTTCGAGATGATATATGGCTACGAGTCAGGTCCGTACTGCGGTCACTGGGATGAATGTGTCTCAAGTTCATATACCACCCGCTGCTTTGGGAGGCTATATTCACGTGTCTAGTGGTCATCTTGTCACGTCCGGGGCATATATACTTACTTCTGGTATGTATGTTCCCCCTTCTGGAACTTATCTTCCTACCTACGAATTTTCCCATGGGACATCGCATACGATGACCTATGGACCTTATTACGGGACATAGTATGGACAGGTTTCTGTACCTTACGAAGGTGGGTATCAACAACCTGCTTACTCTCTTAATTATGGCTTCGTAGCTCCTACTAGCCAAGGTCCACCTTACTATGGTACTTCCATGCCACCCTATATGGGTCAGACAAGAGGAGGACACTATGGCCAAGGCCATGGTGATGCTCAAACCTATGTGAACCAGGGAGCGGTCCATAGAACTCATCATCCTAGGCTCCCTTTCCTCGCGATGCTTAAACTTCCTGACTTATCGAGACTTATGAATAATCCTGTGGCTCATGACTCGGCTTGGTCGGCTGTACCTACCAAGATTCCTTTGGATATACCTAAGTTCGAAGGCAAACCAGGAGAGGATCCGAGCGAACACGTTACCATGTTTCACCTTTGGTGCCCTTCGAATTCGTTACATCAGGACTCAGTCCGCTTGCGACTATTTCAACGCACCCTCACGGGGCCTGCTGGGAAATGGTATATAGAGTTACTAAAGGGAGATTTTACCTTGTTCGACAATCTTGCAATGAATTTTCTTAATCACTTCCAGCTACCAGTGCGTTATGATGTTGGTACTGAGCTCTTGTCGACATTTCGGAAAGATAAAGCCACCCATATTTCTAATCATATTCAGGAGTGGCATAGATGGAAGCGATTAATTAAAGCTTTTATACCGCCAGAGTTCCTTCTCGAGTGGTTCCTCAAGTATTTATTGCCATATATCGCGAAGGATGTTTCCACATTCGGAGTGCAGAATGAGGAACAAGCAATATTTAGGGCACAGGAACTGGACTTGATTTATGCTCAGTCCGATTTGTTGTATGAGATTATTCCCAATGCTTCTCATTCTAGTTTCGATCCCAAGGTCAAAAATGGACCACATGTCGATGGCATTGTGGGTTGTGCAAGTGCAAAACCTGCGGATTCGGTTGCAAAACAAGTTAGTCAATTGTCGCTCAACCAATCTGCTTCGGGACAAGCTATGGCTTCATCTCAACCCACCCAAATGGCAAATGTACTTTCTGTGCAATCATCGAACAAGAAGGGTAACCTGCAGCCCAGACGAAATAGAAAAAAGGGTAAGAATAATAATCGAAAGGGTGGGAATAAGAATGAAAATGCTACCAATAATGACAAGAATGGTCAGAATGTTGGGGGGGACAAGCAAGCGAAATGTAAGTTTAAATTCCCTTGCAAGCTATGTAAGGATGATCACCTCACTTACTTGTGCCCTCGAATCGATGAAGCTTCGAGGCTCTTAGCACAAGGCCCATCTGTGCTAACGAACCCTTTACCGCATAACCAGAATATGAACTCGAAGTCCCGGGAGCAGTCTAGTGTGAATGATCCACCAGAGACTAGTGCTCGTGGGTGCATTAACATGGTCCGTGCTGCTAAGGTTGTGACTCATGCGAAGGATTATGGATCATCACAACCCAGCCCAGGAAAAGAACCTAATCCACCAGGAACCCCTTTGCACATTGAGAAACCTGCGGATAAACCTAAAGCTACACCTCGCATTCCTAAGGGGGTACTTAAGTGCTTAGGGCATAATCCAAATGCCTGAGCTGCCCAGAATTATTCAGTTGTCGAGAAATTGGATCATACTCCTTGTGCGATGTTTGCATTGGAAGTTCTTCAAAGTTATCCTTTGCAAAGGAAAGCTTTTCTATCTACTCTTGGTGTGAATGGTGATGATTCTTCCTCAGTGATCAAATTTGAAACCACAGGACATAAGCCTTGCTTTCCCTACTATGTGTCACTTTTGGTACACGTAGAATGTCTTAATATGATCGTCAAGCGCACTGTGATTGATGAGGGCGCTGCTGCATCTGTGATGTCTTTGTCCTATTGGAAGGGTCTTGGTTCTCCTGAGTTGTCAAAATAAGCGACTATGTTAACTACTTTTGATGGGAAATCTTTTAGGACACACGACATCCTTCCCTCTCTTAAGGTCTATTTGGGGGGGAAGACCGTTGCGATAGAGGTTGAGGTGGTTGATGCGCCCCTCAACTACAATCTCTTGCTGGGTCAGAATTGGATGTATAGTATGCAAGCCGTTGCATCTTCCTTGTTCCACGTTGTATGCTTTCCACATAACGGGAAGATTGTAACGATTGATCAAATGACATTCAAGAATTCCCCTATTACCGCATCTTTGGGAGCTTCAGTCCCGATCGTTGAACACTCTCAGTCGGCAACTGGGAGTGTGGGTGTAGGCATGTATCCATCCCTTATGGGAAGCTTTAGTTTTACTGCACCGGTCCTCATGATAGGATCTAGTTTTGATAAGTCTTCGACTTCTACGACCTCGGTATCTTTTTGCATGACTCATATGGAAGATCCTTGGATTCTTCCTACACCGAGTACCTCGAGTGAGCCTGTCAAGACCAACGTGCCGCTTCTTGCAGCCATGATAGCTTATCAAGCCAATCATAAGAGTGTTGTAGGGCCTTGTTCTGCCTCTTCGCGGATAGAGGAGGAAGACCCCTATGTGCTGCCGGCATGGGCAGTATAGTCTTCTCATGCCCATGACTGCCTTGATACATTTTTCCCTTCAGATGAAGCGATCATCGAGGCTATGTTGGGTGTTGAGCTGCCATGGGAGGAATTTCATCATAGATCATATTTCCTTCCACCGCTTGATCGTTTGGAGCATGAGGATTATAGGTATATTCTTAGTCAGAGAGTTGGTAGTCCCATGGTTCCATTAAGCTCTCCTGGTTAGATGGCTGATGGAAACATGGCGAACATATATTCCATGATTTCTATCAACATCTCTCGAAATCCTGGCACCATTGAGAATGTCTATATTGGGGTGGAATGTTCCTAAGCTGAGATTCTTGAATATACCGAGCTATTCAAGGAATTCCGTGATGTTTTTGCTTGGTCTTATGATGAGATGCTAGGTATTGACCCTCAGATTATCGAACATGAAAATAAGACTTACCCCAACTCTAAGCCTGTTCAACAACGTTTACATGCTGTGAATCCTAGGAAAGCACCCGCCATTAAGGTAGAGATAGAGAAGCTGTTGAAAGCTGGTTTCATCTATCCCATTCCATTGACAGAGTGGGTTTCAAACCCTGTTCCTGTGGATAAGAAGCAGTGAGGGATCTGAATATGCACTGATTTCCATGATTTGAATCGTGCCTGTCCTAAGGATAACTTCCCCACACCATTTAGAGATCAGATTTTGGATGAGTGTGTGGGTAGTGAGGTGTTCTCCTTCATGGACAGCTTTTTTGGGTATAATCAGATCCATATTAAACCTGAGGACGAACACAAGACTGCATTTATTTTTCCTTAGGGAACGTTTGCATATTGAAAAATGCCTTTCGGCCTTAAAAACGCTGGAACTACATTTCAGCGGGCGATGACCTTGATTTTCCATGATATCAAGTCTATTATTGAAGTATTTTTGGATGACCTTGCTTCTCATTCTCGTATGAGAATGCGTCATCCCTATCACTTGAGATTGGTCTTCAAAAGATGCCGGCACTATTCGGTTCGATTAAATCCTCATAAGTGCATATTTTGCGTGAAGTCAGGTCGTTTACTAGGATTCATCATTTCAAAGGAGGGCATAAGAGTTGATCCCTTAAAGGTTGAGGCAATACTTCAGTTGTCTCCCCCGAAGAACATTCATCATCTTCAGTGTTTGCAAGGTATGGAAAACTTCTTACGAAGATTTGTTGTCAATTTTTCCAATTTGACTAGAGGCTTCATGCGTCTCTTAAAGAAGGATACTCCCTTTGAATGGGATGAACTAGCCCAGGAGTCCTTTGATCCACTTAAGCAAGCCCTAGCATCAGCCCCAGTGATTAGTCCTCTGGATTATAGCCGTGATTTCCTATTATATGTGGCTACGTCTTTAGAGACAATTGGTATGGTATTGGTTTAGGAGGATGAGGAGCTCCAGGAGCATGTCATATATTATCTGAGCCGAAACCTTATTGACACATAGATTCATTACTCTCATGTCGAGAAGCTTTCCTTAGAAACCGTCCATGTGGTGCAGTGTTTGAGACATTATATTCTCCTTCGCCAGACCTTGGTAGTAGCCCATGTCAATCCAGTGAAATATTCGATGTAGGATATCAAGATGGAGGCATCGCTTGGCTTGATGTCTCTAGGGAGATCCGCAACCACACACCCGAACTTAGTATTAAATTCATCTATGGTTTCATTATCCATCTTCTTTATATTGTGCAGGGCAGCAAGCAAATGTCTTGGTTCTTTCTTTTCCCCCCACTTCTTAAATCCAGCCAGGAACTCATTAAGGGTTTTATATGAATCATCATCTAGGTTGTAGTACCATTCTTCAGCATCATCTTCTAAGGATAAAGCAAAGAGCATCATTTTGACATCATCATGGTCATGGGAAGCATCATTGCAATAACTGGCTAGGTACTTTTCAAACATTCGGAGGTGAGACTTGGCAGTGATGGCATTATTGCCCTCGAACTTGGGGAGCTTCTTGATCGCATCATTCAGAATATTATGAGGAGCACCTGCTATCTGAGAAAAGTCAAGGGGTTTGTAAAATTCCATCATTTCTTGATATTAGTGAACATGACTCTCTACAAATATGTGATGGATTTTTGAGAGGGATTGGTCTCCTAAATCCTCAAGGTTTCTACGAGAAGTTTTCCTATTCAATCTTTCCCTAATAAACCTTTCGGGATCAGCGAGAGGATTGAATAGTTGTCGGTGCTTTCTTCGGGTATAAATTCTTGAAGGGATGTTAGACATTGGAGTCACCAGATGGATCGAGTTTTAATTTTTATGTTTTTTAAAGACTAGATCAATCAAAAGTTTTTATCTTTTTAGTTGTTTAGAAAAAAGTTAAGCTAAGTCGTACTTGGGAATAAAAAGATTTATCCCCGACAATGGTGCCAAAAAGTGTTGCCACCTTTTCACACACCTAGATCATGTGGCAGAAATCTTCAAGCCACTCGGTGTGTCCTTGGGTGCAAGTCTCGAGTCAAGGCTGTCACCTTGTTCTTGACTCCTCCATTTAGGCTCAACTCCTAACGGAGCCAAGGGGGGTAGACCCTATTAAGTTACTAAGGATGATTTCTTAGTGTGGTGATGTTAAACTGAATCAGTTACTTAGGAGTTTGAATAATTTGACTATAAACCATTGAAGATGACAAGATATGAAAATAACACACGAAAGCACAAAGCTGATAAACAATATATATATGAAGCAAAAATGACGAGTGCCTTAATAATGGAGTCAAATCAAAGAGATCAATGTGCTTGCATGTGCTTGGAGTGAATGTTTTGCGATTGCATCTTGGTATGTTTTAAGTTAAAATTGAAGTATGAATTGATTAAATTAGGCTAAAAGGGGGACTCCAGATATAGCCGAGAGTACTTGGAGTATGTCCAAAACAAAACCTATACAGCTACCCGCAAGGAATATGTGGGCTGAAATGGAGTCTCTGGGGCTATTTTCGTAACACACCCATTAGGGTGTGACAGAGATTGGGACCTCGAGGTCACTCTTCAGTAGGTCCCCACTTCCTTTGGGTATTTTGCCACCGTAAACGTTTGATCAAGGTGTTGGATTTTCACCTGATGGTTTGTTAGTTGGGGAGGGTGGGTCCTAATTATGCTAGTCACCCAAGTGCTTTTGATACAGCTTGACTGATTAGATGAACCGCAGCCAAGTGCAGAGCATACATACTGGATTCTTGCAAATTTTAATAAGTTTTTAAGAGATGTGTTCTTGTTTAAAAGAAAAGCCTCCAAGAACCTCTTTCGATCCAAGTGGATATCAATCAGGGAATCGAGGAGGGGTTAATTTTAAATCTATTGATAAACAAATGATAGAAAAAATAAAACAACTACACAAATATGGTTTTCTGATTAATCCTACCACGAATCTCTTTCCCCTTTCGAGTCACTTGGGAAATCGTGGGGTAAGTATTATGATTACTTTTGAAAGTAAGATATGGAGTATGGAATTAACAATAATATCAAGTATACTAACTTGCAAATCAGATCAATTCTAATGAAAAAGAAATAAGCAGAAAATGACGAAAATGGCACCGACGTGAATCCCCCCAGGGGGGATGGGGAATGGGTTTGAAAGAGCCTATTCAAATAATGATTTTATTACAGTGGTTACAATATCAAAGCACTGATAAATCAGTTATTTCTTGGTCCTTATATAGGATGAAACCAAGATCTTACAGTTATACAAAAATTTTACAAGTTTTGTGACAAAAGAGAGACCCCTGGGGGGATTTGAGCGCTCTAAAAGCCACTTTGGATAGAAGCTTCCTTTATTCTCTTTCAGACCTGATAAAGGACAGAAATCATGTTAGAATAAAAAATTCCCAAAATCACTTTAAGAGTACCTTTGGGTCAGCCTACTTTATCTCAAAAAATAATGAAATTAAAACTAGCTAAACCGACGAAAAAGGAACCAAGGAAAGAAAGATTTCCTTGGGATCTTGGCTTGCTGTTTGTGCAGAAAATTAAAATGCACTGATATTGCAGAATATTAAAATTTATAACAGTGAAAGGAAATCTAATGCATGTGATCTACAAGTTTTCCTTCAAATTCATGCAAAAAGGACAATTTCCCTACAACTAGATTTGGGATGCATATGATATTTTTTTAAGTGCAAGATCTAGGATGTGAGCTGTGAAATATTAGATCTATATATATTTTAATTTGATGAAAAATATCCAACTAAAATCACAGCTATAAACTGAAAAGGTAACCGGGTAAAGTGTTGATTTTGAGGGAGGAAGAAGAGGAGAAAAGTGCTGGTTTCCTTGAAGATCCGCAGTAGAGCTTTCAGGTGGAATACCGAGGGACTATGCCTTTGAAATGTTTTGAAGAGAATGAAGAATCAAACTAGATCAGCATCCTCTCCAAAGTATGAACCTACAACTCAGTTGAAATCAAATAACTTGCCAAGAAACTTGTGAGATCCGATTAGTACATACAAAGAGATTCAAGATAACATGCATATAAGCTTATAGGACATGCTAAATATAGATCTCTAAACATGCATCAAAGGAGAGTGACAATCAATAAACTTATTGAACAACACCTTTCCTATCAAGATTGTAATAAGCTAATTACCAATCTTAACCACAGATCTACAAGAAATTAGCAAAAAATGACCATAGATACAGGTTACCTCAGTAAAACAATGGCAATAATCATCCACACATGTAATGGCACCACACCGTATTACCTCCAAAGATTTTCTTTATTTCAAATGAAGAATTACAACAATACAATTGCAGCAGCACCTCAATCCCAGTTCTAACTAGCTTGGAAGAGGAGGCTGTGCCTAGATATATACAATTTGCAAGCCATCTAGCCCAGGGGGCGCAATTCCTCATGGAATCAAGTGAAATCAAATGATGGATAGTTCATCAATGTAGAACTGAGGCTGAACTGAGACTACTTGTCAACTAGGGGCCTGATCTGGCTGACACATCAACCCATACACTGACACATCGGCCCACAGAGCATCCAGGAGAGCCAAAACGTGTTGAGGAGAGAGGGAGGGTGGAATTCCCCATGAAGACCACTATATATCAACTCTGGATCTAATTTGATCCCCTCCTTCAGTCAAGGATTTGTCAGATCCAATCAATCTGCTCCAGATCTGATTGATTTCAGTCAAATCGGTTGAGAATCCATTGATTTATTGATTTTGGATTTGCTCCATTATTCATCATTTTATTAATTAAAATAATCAATAATTGATTTTTGGGGCTTTCTGACCTGAGTGATGGAATATCACTCAAAACTTAGGAAAAAGTGGGTCCATGGGTTTACATGGTGCTCTTAGCTTTAAAATGAGCACCTACATGACTGAAACTGATTATTTGGCCCACTTTTATTACAAACTCAATTTTTCCAATTAAACTATTAAAAAATAGCCTAAGTTTTGGAAAAATTAAAATTTTAATAAAAAATACTGAAAAAACTAAAAAATTGAAAAATTGAAAAACACCTAGGGGAACTTAGACATGTTCATATGACTCAAAAATGATGTCTAGCATGCTTACACATTGACACATAGACTCTAATAACCTTAATAGGCCTGAATGCCAAGCCGACCACCCCAACTTTGGAGGTATGGAGTGAAAAACTCAGAAATTATCAGTCGTTTATTCAACAACCAATAATAACCAAGGGAAAAAACACCATGGGCTAATCGGATTGACAAATGAAGTCTAAGAGACCGAGTCTTTTACAGACACTATCATGCTAGAACATTTATTACAATTCCCCCATGGGGTATGAACATGTGATATGATACAACAAGCACTTCCCAGAAGTATTTCCAAGGGTCTTTTGAAGTCCGAGCAAGTTAACCCTGTCCAATTCACCAGGCTCATTTGATAAAAACCACTAAGTACAACTTAGGTGGTAACATTCTGGCTCCAACTGTGGGACGTGTGCTTGATCTGGTCTTTAAGGCAAGGAGAGGATACAAGAACACCAGAATCTCTGGTTTATATACCCTGCAAAAACATCTCAACTTGACAAGAAAAACCTCAGTAGCACAAGTTTTATGAAAAACCAAATAAACCATTAAGCTTATTTATTTAAACAAAATAGATGTAACTAACTAAAAGAAGCAATTTTTTATTATAGCTAAAAATAGAAATGCAGAAAGTAAATGCTCTCTTTCAAAGAGCTTATTTTCCCACTCTAAGCATGATATAAAAATGGTTAAGTGTAATCAGAAATCCAATGTAACCACCTAAGCATTTTATTGACATAAAAAAAAATTTCCTTGTCTTTGGTTACCAGCCAAAGTAAGGATACTTTATTCAGAAAATGCAAACCTGCGTGATGATCCAGAAGGGGCAGGGCAGATGGGAAATCATAGGCATGAATAATGTCATCAAACTTCCTCCCAAACTGGTAAGTGCTTGCACAGGCTGCTTCTATCCATGATTGGATAGGGTTGATGTACAAATCGGAATGATGAGGCAGATTGACCACACCATCATACTGATTGTCAAGGCTTACCGGATGATAATTCACTATATAAGCCCCAAAAGGCTCCAATTCATGAGGAAACTCTATATGTAAAGATGATAGTTGAGACTGATATTCTAATAACTGCATCACATCTGTCTTTTCACAACATTGCTTCTTCATTATTGATACCTTTGTGTGGCTCTGTATGATATGACTCTGAATGATCATATGGATAAAATGCATGCTCCTTTTTCATATCAAAGTTTCCCAGGGCCACATGGTCCATGGTCTCTCCTTTAGATATGCCATAGACAGAAAAATCAACAAAACCATCAAAAGTTTTTGGTAAGTTATTTTCCTCTTTATTCATGTCACAGACTGGATTTTCCATGAATGTCCAGGACTCTTCATCAACATCTTTATCGGGGATAAGGGAGTCCTCGTCACTTGTATCATGATCCAAGCTATACTTGTCCTCATTTTCATACTCATATTCTTTGGATAAAAGGTCACAAGGTAGTAAACCTTTCATACTGGCATCATTATATGGAGAACACATGGCACTTCCATCATGTATATTACAGTTTTCATCATAAATTTCACTATAAGATTCTGCAATGGTTTCATCCTCAGGATTGTACTGTTTAGATGGTGATTCTTTTTGAAACCGTAATCCATGGCCTGCTGCCAATGTTGGTTTGATAGAGGATAGGCTTGTCCTACCATGTACACATGATCAGACTCGCCTGATGTTGTTTCCTGATTACTGACCTCTGCCATCCCATGTTCTATAATCTGGTTTGCTATGTAGCAAGTACTTTTTGGGTGGAATTGCTCACAAGGTCTACACCATGGAATTACTTCTTCTACCAGGTTAGTTGAGTCTAACTGGTTTGGAATCCTAGGCTCTTGCTGAGGATACTTCCTTTGATACACTTGACTTTGTTTTGGCTGAAAATTATTAGGTCCATTATTTCTCTCCAGTGTGACTATTCTGTTTTGGATTGTATTCATTTGCATAGATTGTTTTGCCCTGAATTGGTTCTGAGTAGTCATCACCTCTTCCAACATGCTAGCTATCTTTTCCATGGGGTCTTTAGAGGTTGCCTTTTCCTCTAACTCAATGGTATTTCCCTTTTCTTTGTTGTACGAAGTGTTTCCCCTAGTGTAACCTGGAATGTTGGACTTGCCCGAAGATTGCATATTCCTTTCTATTTTCTCGGCCAGATCTTTAGCAGTTTTTAGATCAACCGACTCTTTGTCCCTTAATTGGTATCTCAAATCACCAGTGAAAGCTTCGATGTAGGATATCAAGATGGAGGCATCACTTGGCTTGATGTCTCTAGGGAGATCCGCAACCACACGCCCGACTTAGTATTAAATTCATCTATGGTTTCATTCTCCATCTTCTTTATATTGTGTAGGGTAGCAAGCAAATGTCTTGGTTCTTTCTTTTCCCCCCACTTCTTCTTAAAGCCTGCTAGGAACTAATTAAGGGTTTTATATGAATCATCATCTAGGTTGTAGTACCATTCTTCAGCATCATCTTCCAAGGATAAAGCAAAGAGCATCATTTTGACATCATCATGGTCATGGGAAGCATCATTGCAATAACTGGCTAGGTACTTTTCAAACTTTTGGAGGTGAGACTTGGAAGTGATGGAATTATTGCCCTCGAACTTGGGGAGCTTCTTGATCGCATCATTCGGAATATTATGAGGAGCACCTTCTATCTGAGAAAAGTCAAGGAGTTTGTAAAATTCCATCATTTCTTGATATTAGTTAACATGACTCTCTACAAATATGTGATGGATTTCTGAGAGGGATTGGTCTCCTAAATCCTCAAGGTTTCTATGAGAAGTCTGCCTATTCAATATTTCCCTAATAAACCTTTCGGGATCAGGGATAGGATTGAATAGTTGTCAGTGTTTTCTTCAGGTAGAAATTCTTGAAGGGATGTTAGACAGTGGAGTCGCCAGATGGATCGAGTTTTAATTTTTATGTTTTTTAAAGACTAGATCAATCAAGAGTTTTTATCTTTTTAGTTGTTTAGAAAAAAGTTAAGCTAAGTCGTACTTGGGAATAAAAATATTTATCCCAGGCAACGGTGCCAAAAAGTGTTGCCGCCTTTTCACACACCTGGATCACATGGCAGAAATTTTCAAGCCACTCGGTGTGTCCTTGGGGGCAAGTCTCGAGTCAAGGCTGTCACCTTGTTCTTGACTCCTCCATTTAGGCTCAACTCCTAATGGAGCCAAGGGGGGTAGACCCTATTAAGTTACTAAGGATGATTTCTTATTGTGGTGATATTAAACTGAATCAGTTACTTAGGAGTTCGAATAATTTAACTATAAACCATTGAAGATGACAAGATACAAAAATAACACATGAAAGCACAAAGCTGATAAACAATATATATATGATGCAAAAATGACCAGTGCCTTAATAATGGAGTCAAATCAAAGAGATCAATGTGCTTGCATGTGCTTGGAGTGAATGTTTTGCGATTGCATCTTGGTATGTTTTAAGTTAAAATTGAAGTATGAATTGATTAAATTAGGCTAAAAGGGGGACTCCAGATATAGCCGAGAGTACTTGGAGTATGTCCAAAACAAAACCTATACGGCTACCCAAAAGGAATATGTGGGCTGAAATGGAGTCTCTAGGTCTATGTTCGTAATGCACCCATTAGGGTGTGACAGAGATCAGCGCCCCGAGGTCACTTTTCACTAGGTTTCCGCTTCCTTTGGGTATTTTGCCACCGTAAAGGTTTGATCGAGGTGTTGGATTTTCACCTAATGGTTTGTTAGATGGGAAGGGTGAGTCCTAATTATGCTAGTCACCCAAGTGCTTTTGATACAGCTTGACTGATCAGACGAACCGCAGCCAAGTGCAGAGCATACACACTGGATTCTTGTAAATTTTAATAAGTTTTTAAGAGATGTGTTCTTGTTTAAAACAAAAGCCTTGAAGAACCTCTTTAGATCCAAGTGGATCTCAATTGGGGAATCGAGGAGGGTTTAATTTTAAAGCTGCTGATAAACAAATGATAGAAAAAATAAAACAACTACACAAATATGGTTTTCTGATTAATCCTACCACAAATCTCTTTCCGCTTTCGGGTCACTTGGGAAATCGTGGGGTAAGTATTATGATTACTTTTGAAAGTAAGATATGGAGTATGGAATTAATAACAAAATCAATTATACTACCCTGCAAATCAAATCAATTCTAATGAAAAATAAATAAGAAAAAAATGACGAAAATGGCACCGACGCGAATGCCCCCACGAAGGATGGGGAATGGGATCGAAAGAGCCTATTCAAAGAATGATTTTATTACAGCGGTTACAATATCAAAGCACTGATAAAGTAGTGATTTATTGGTCCTTATACAGGATGAAACCAATATCTTACAGTTATACAAAAATTTTACAAGTTTTGTGACAAAAGAGACGCCCCTGGGGGGATTTGAGCGCTCCAAAAGCCACTTTGGATAGCAGCTTCCTTTCTTCTCTATTATACCTGCTAAAGGACAGTGAGCATGTTAGAATAAAAAATTCCCAAAATCACTTTAAGAGTACCTTTGGGTCAGCCTACTTTATCTCAAAAAATAATGAAATTAAAACTAGCTAAACTGACGAAAAAGGAACCAAGGAAAGCAAGATTTCCTTGGAATATTGGATTTCTGTTTGTGCAGCCAATTAAAATGCACTAATATTGTAGAATATTAAAATTTATAACAGTGAAAGGAAATCTAATGCATGTGATCTACAAGTTTTCCTTCAAATTCATGCAAAAAGGACAATTTCCCTACAACTAGATCTGGGATGCTTATGATATTTTTTTAAGTGCAAGATCTAGGATGTGAGCTATGAAATATTAGATCTATGTATATTTTACTTTGATTAAACAGATCCAAATAAAATCATAGCTATAAACTGAAAAGGTAACTGGGTAAAGTGTTGATTTTGAGGGAGGAAGAAGAGGAGAAAAGTGTTGGTTTCCTTGAGGATCCGCAGTAGAGCTTTCAGGTGGAATGCCGAGGGACTATGCCTTTGAAATGTTTTGAAGAGAATGAAGAAGCAAAATATATCAGCATCCTCTCCAAAGTATGAACCTGCAACTCAGCTGAAATCAAAGAACTTGCCAAGAAACTTGTGAGATTCGATTAGTACATACAAAGAGATTCAAGATAACATGCATATAAGCTTATAGGACATGCTAAATATAGATCTCTAAACATGCATCAAAGGAGAGTGACATTCAATAAACTTATTGAACAACACCTTTCCTATCAAGATTGTAATAAGCTAATTACCAATCTTAACCACAGATCTACAAGAAATTAGCAAAAAATGACCACAGATACTGGTTACCTCAGTAAAACAATGGCAATAATCATCCACACATGCAATGACACCACACCGTATTTCCTCCAAAGATTTTCTTTATTTCAAATGAAGAATTACAACAATACAATAGCAGCACCACCTCAATCCCAGTTCTAACTAGCTTGGAAGAGGAGGCTGTGCCTGGATATATACAATCTGCAGGCCATCTAGCCCAGGGGGGCGCAATTCCTCATGGAATCAAGTGAAATCAACTGATGGATAGTTCATCAATGCAGAACTGAGGCTGAACTGAGACTACTTGTCAACTGGGGGCTTGATCTCGCTGACACATCAACCCGTACACTGACACATCGGCCCACAGAGCATCCAGGAGAGCCAAAACATGTTGAGGAGAGAGGGAGGGCGCAATTCCCCATGAAGACCACTGTAGATCAACTCTGGATCTGATTTGATCCCCTCCTTCAGTCAAGGATTTGTCAGATCCAATCAATCTACTCCAGATCTGATTGATTTCAGTCAAATCGGTTGAGAATCCATTGATTTATTGATTTTGAATTTTCTCCATTATTAATCAATTTATTAATTAAAATAATCAATAATTGATTTTTGGGGATTTCTGACCTGAGTGATGGAAGATCACTCAAAACTTAGGAAAAAGTGGGTCCATGGGTTTACATGGTGCTCTTAGCTTTAAAATGAGCACCTACATGACTGAAACTGATTATTTGGCCCACTTTTATTACAGACTCAATTTTTCCAATTAAACTATTAAAAAATAGCCTAAGTTTTGGAAAAATTAAAATTTTAATAAAAAACACTGAAAAAACTTAAAAATTGAAAAATTGAAAAACACCTAGGGGGACTTAGACATGTTCATATGACTCAAAAATGATGTCTAGCATGCCTACACATTGACACATAGACTCTAATAACCTTAATAGGCCTAAATGCCAAGCCGACCACCCCAACTTTGGAGGTATGGAGTGAAAAACTCAGAAATTATCAGTCGTTTATTCAACAACCAATAATAACCAAGGGAAAAAACACCCTGGGCTGATCGGATTGACAAATGAAGTCTAAGAGACCAAGTATTTTACAGACACTATCATGCTAGAACATTTATTACAATTCCCCCAAGGGGTATGAACATGTGATATGATACAACAAGCACTTCCCAGAAGTATTTCCAAGGGTCTTTTGAAGTCCGAACAAGTTAACCCTATCCGGTTCACCAGGCTCATTTGATAAAAACCACTAAGTACAACTTAGGTGGTAACACTCACCTCTCACGAGATGAATGACGATGATTATGTCACGTCTCTAAGAACTACCTTATAGTGGACAATATTGTGTACCGCCGTGGGGTAGATTCCATTTTACGATGTTGTTTAACTCATGAGGAGGATGAGGTTGTGCTGAATGATTGCCACGGAGGGGCGTTTGGTGGTCATTTATCTGGGCTTTCTATAGCTCAAAATATTTTTAGAGTGGGTTATTTCTGGCCGTCGATCTTTAAATATTGTGTTGATGAGGTCAAGAGGTGTCACCCTTGCCAGGTGTTCACACGAAATATGCGCTCGAAGCCTGCCTCGTTACATCCCATTATCACTGCCGGTCCCTTCACCAAGTCGGGGCTCGATTTTATGGATTGCAACCTAGCTTCGACTGGCGGGCACCATCATATTATAGTGGATTTGGATTATTTCATGAAATGGGCTGAGGCAATGCCTACAGTAAAATTTGACGGTGAGACAGCCGCTCACTTCGTATTCAACCAAATCATTACTTGGTTTGGGATTCCTAAAGAGCTTGTCACTGACCATGGCTCACACTTTCAGAACCATATGATGGAAGAGTTGGCATCCAAGTTAGGGTATTAGCAAGAGCACTCCTCTTCTTACTACCCCCAAGCGAATGGACAGGTTGAAGCAGTGAATAAATCACTTAAGTCCATTCTCCAACGAACCATCGCATAAAGAAAGACGAATTGCATATTATGTTATACCCTGCTTTGTGGGCATATCGAACTGCGGTTAAGACTGCCACTGGTTTTTCTCCATATCAGCTTGTGCATGGAATGGAGTCGATATTATCAGTTGAATGTGAGATTCCTTCGTTGAAGCTAGCTGTGGAACTCTTACCAGACACTTCGCCTTTGGAGGAGCGTTTGGTCCACCTCGAGAAACTTGATGAGCAGCGTCGAGATGCCTTGGTGGCTCTAGATGTTAATAAATGTCGTATTAAGGTCCAGTACGATAAGTATGTCCATCCAAGAGTGTTTAGTGAAGGAGACTTGGTCCTTTTGTGAGATCAATCAAAAGAACCCTTGGGGGTAGGGAAGTTTAATCCTATGTGGCGTGGTCCTTACGTGGTCAAGCATGTCTTAGAGAAGGGTGCCTATGAGTTAGTCAATTATGAAGGCACAGCTTTGGTGGAGCCTAGAAATGGGCTCTATCTCAAAAAATACTATGCATGGTCTTTAGCCAAAGCTGCTTGTTGTATATTATTGTACAACTTTGCATAGTTAGGTCTTTTTCTTATCGTGATCGGGTTTGTGATTCGTTTTCATTTCTTTTGGTAGATGTCAAGGGAATATTCCACCTACATAGGATTTGTGGATGGTGCAAGACATCACACTCAGCACTCAACCTCTACTGCTTGGGTGATTTATACTCCTATGGGTCAAGTACTGTCTTCAGGAGGTGTATGTCTACTGCCATCTTCCAACAATGTTGTTGAATATAGCGTCGTTATTGAGCTTCTACGGGATGCCATTTCACATGGAATTCTATCTCTTGAGGTACGTCTTGATTTGGAGTTAGTAGTGTCACAGCTCAATGGTTTGTACCATGTTAGAGATCCATCGTTATTGAGAAGATTCTTACATGTGAGATTGTTAGAACGACAATTTGACAGTATAACATATATACACATTCCAAGAAATGATAATCAAGTTGCTGACTCATATGCTAACTACGTGTTAGATTGGCATTTTTTTCATTCATAATAAATTAATCACAAACATTTTTACACATCTAAATAAATAAACCAATCACCATAAACTTTTTTATATATATCAAAAATGTGATAATACATAGTGTCACATACAAAAGTGGAGCTTTCAAAGCTTCCATCATATAATACACAGTTGTACAAAACATATACATTCCCAGGAATCTAATCCTATGGAGGAGGGTTTTCATCATGATATGTCACTACAGCTCTAGCTAGCCGCCGGAATAAACACACCCATGCGCGTGGCACGCCCACCACCTATCGCTGCATGGCCTCAGGCAAGTCCTTGACTTGTGCCATGGGAACTCTATGAGTCAGTCGCACGAAGTTGGTATGAATGATCTGGAGCATTCACTCCACATCCACAGCTGTGATGTCATCCCTCTTCCCCTCCGTCTATGACGTGGGAATCCCTCTGGTCGCTGTGGTCCCACATCTACACATGAATGGTAGATCTCACTATCTGGTGTCGTGCAAAAAACATGTCTTTTTGATTCCACATAATCAAGAAAATACAAAAAAATTAAATAACTCAAAAATTTTAAAAAGAGTGAGAGTTGAGATTCGCTACCTATCTCTCGATATGCCGATCCTGGTGGCAATGGCATGTCCGGATCCCCCCGAAAATCTATCCCTCCATAGGGGTAGTCATCTATGGCAACAATCTGTCGTCGCCACCATGGGAAGAAGTCAGCTGTATATGGGTTGGCCACCCTACCACCCCCCAGTCTATGCATAGCATCTGCCCAACGCCGTTGGGCTAGATCTTGAACCCCGTGGAGAGGAACATCCACTCTAGGGCTCAATCCTGGAACACGCTTGAAGAAGAATGTGCTCAGAATGCTGCTAAACCCAAAGTTTCATATCCTGCCTGCCTTACACTCACTAAGCTGGTGTTTCAGGTTGCTCGGTAGTGTAGTACTCCAGTCGTATATGGTCGGTCTCATACACTCCACCGCATAGAACATCAGTGGCCGCGAGGCCTGATGGAGTGAGGCTAAGCCTGCTATCCTACCCAGTGTTAGTAGTATGGCCTTTAGGCCCAGCACCTGTATAGCATTGGTGGGGACTTGACTCCCCACCTTCTCAGTATCTGGGTAGCAGTACACAGCTACGTACGCATCGATAATAAACCCACCGCTTGGCCCACCTTGGGAACGAAGGTTCACCACCTCCCCTCTTCTAGATAGACCTGTGATAAAATATATGTCTTCCACCTCTATGGTGAGAGACATCCCATCTATCCGGAAGGACTCTAAGTCTGGATCCCAATAGTCTACCAGCATCTCTAGCAGTCTTGGTTTGGCCCTCAAACCACCAAGACACTAGAGCTTGTAGATTCTGCATGCTCGAAGAGCTTGTTGTGCCCTCACGTCGGCCCTTACAGCTTCCTATACTTCACCATGCTCACACTCTCTCCATTATAGCACCATCCTGCAAGAGAAATTACCCAATTGTCCAATTAGATTCTTTTAAATTCACTTGCGCGACATCATACGTGACTGTTTTGCAAACAACCATGTATGTACACCGTTTCTAGCCTCTTTTCCGTGTATAGCCAGCCCTATATGCGAAAAAAGCTTCGATACCCATGTGGGCCACAACGCTCATGTAGAGATGGCCTAAACAACCTCATTTCACCATGAAAATCAATAAAAATTATACCAAAATGCATGAGGAGAGCATGAGTAAATACCTGGAAGAAACGATTGTGAATTCCGCCGGCTGGATCTCTTGGAATTTGCAATTGAAAATCAGAGCTCCAATGGGTAAAAGTTTCAAATGATTTATATTTTTTTTACTATTTATAGAAAAATTTTCAAATATTTGAAAATTTTTACCCCCTTTCCTATAGTTTTGACAGTTTCTAACCATTTTGGACCGTTTCTGACATAATTTGTGATGTAGAAGACCATTTTCAATGTTGTTTTAGCCATTGGATTGACCCGTTCATACTAATCTCAGGTATAATGTCTACACTGGCATATAGGTTAGGTTCACCACCGTTTACATTTTGCATGACCTTATGACCATGTCACCATGACCTTAGGTACGAACCCACTCTATTATGTCACGGAACCTTCTTGCTGCTTTAGAAGTGGCATGATACGAGTGGTAGAGCTTCACCTTAGATGGGTACCCTAGCTAGTGCCTTATTTGCATTTGGTTCCCATGCCGACGTTTTCTCCTTTACGGTGTGGGAGTCCGTTGTATAGTACTGCCATGACATTTTGCAAGAGCCTCATACTCCTCTTGATCTTATGCTGGCCTATTCCCCTCTGGACTCCCCTTATGTCAAGTTGTGAATGCATTATCATGAGCTTTACCTTCCTTATTGAGCTTTATGTCGGCTCCCCTGACATTGCGTTTCAGCCATATCGCCCGAGCTTGTCTCATGTCTAGCCATGCAGAGCCATCTTTTTTATCCTTCACAGCTTGATTTCCCTTTTTACTGGGAGGGGATTTTCCCCCGAGTGTCGATATCCTACACATGTATCCTTGCATTGAGCATAGGTATGTTCCACTAATTGGAACTAGTTTTTTTTCCCTGATGACACTCGTCTCCTCCTAGTTTGTAACTATAAATCTAGTTTATTCTTTTTTCAAGCTTTTCAAATAAATGAAAAAGTCCAAAAAAATTAAAAAACCAAAAAGCAGGACAAGGAAAGATGTTATATTTGGTAGCTGTCGAGTCATGTCGCCTTCGAACAGAGCACTATATATCACATCCATTGGTTGGGTTATAGTTTGACTCTAGGAGCTGTACTCGTTTATTTGAGTTTATCTCCACCGACTGGTTAAGCTTCCAGTTCCTATGGAGCCTTTGTTGATGCCTCCTGTGTCACAGAGATGTCCCAATTTGCATATCGAGTCTATGCTGCCTTCATTTAGTCACCATACGTCGTTATGCTCTTGTTCGAAGGAAGTTGAAACCTGTGTCAGCCATTCCTCAGTTATCTTGACTTTGCATGTTGGCCATTCCCAGTACAGTTACTGGTTCGTGCACCTTATGATCGAGTCCTTCCACATTAGACAGCTTTGCTGAGTACCTCGTGTTGGATGATGGGGGATGCCTTAATTCCCTCCTTCTAGTGGATTTCATCCCATCGACTTCAGATCATCTATTATGGGATTGGATTCTAGAGTCCTTTTGAGTACCTTGAGACTTGCAGTCGTGAGTGGTAGGTTCTTTTGCCATCGACAGTTTCTTGGGAATACATCAATGTCCCCTGATCAATGGATTCTCTCAAGTGTTCGACCTCAACACATCTATTCACACTTGTTAGTCTACACTCTAGTACCTTGATTCCCATTTCCATTATCGGTGGGTAATCTCACATCTGTTAATAGTATACATCAATGACCGGTAATCAGACGATGGACTACTATGTTCGACCTTGACACATCTATTCACATATTAGGACATGTACTCATAGCAGTTTGTGTAGAAGACCTTCTAGATTGGTGGTATCTCTTATATGCTACCTCCTTGATCGTGCTAGTGTTCATGAGATTTCAGCTCTCGTGACTTGATACCAGTGTATGTCAGATATTTATAGCCATTATGGAGATCATGATCCTTTGTATATCTTCATCATGGAGATTCTAATCTATGTATATTGTACGTGGCGATGAGCACATATGTGATATCATGTATCATGCCTATTCATGGACATTGTACTTTTATGTATTTGGGACTGCTATATGTACTTGTAGTTATATGCAGAGTTGTATCATGGTGCTATGCTGATTGGGTGGCTGGTCTTCCATTTACGACCCTTCATCACTCCACTTCTAGGATGGACTTATAATGTATTTCGGCCATCGTATGACCCCTCTGACCTCACACATTAGGGGGCATCTGTTATAGTGGATTTCACCACTCTAGGTGAATCACACTTTGTATGGCCTTCCCCTGTCCCGCTGTAGACTCTTTAGACCCCATGGACCATGTTTTATCCTTTGATGTTACCTTGATCATCCCTAAAACTATATGAAAAATGATATACGCAGATTTTTACCCGATAACCGCATACATACGCGGATCTGACCCTGATAACCGCGTACATCGGGATGTGTGCATAATCCAAATCCTTTTGGAGTTTTTCTTGACATGTATCCGACTCATTCGACTCCTAGCCTTCCATATGCCTTGAGATCACTCGGATTCGACCCTTCATTATCCCTTGTGAAGTTATATAAGGAACCCCTTGGTACATTGAAGGCATATAGATAGATTAAGAGCAAAGAAACTATATTCCATTGTTGTCAGAGTTTATACTTGAGTCTGCATCCCTTTGTCCCTTGGAGCACTGTTGTGTTCTTCCCAAGCTTGCCTTTTTCTAGTGAGCTTGCTATCGAGAGATGGAGGATTGAGGTGGTGGAGGCCCAAGTGGGGGATTCAGTTTCTCCAATTCATAGACATGCCATCAGAGGTTGTATCTATCTTGTAATCTCTTATTTATATTAATAAGAACTATCTTTTCCTATCCAATGATGTGTATTTGATTGTATGTTGTATCCATTGGAATATGTTAAATGCTTTTACAATATTGATGATATATATGCTAGAATAGATCTAACACCACGATATGTAGTATGCTTGTATTGTTTACTTGTTGTTGAGGAAGTATTATATCAATTCAAGCTGAAGATTGGAAAGCTCAACGGGGATCTACTTCAACCGTCTAGAATAAGGTACGAGGTCTGATCCTTTAGTGTTAGACATCTTATTTCTATTGCATATTAGGAAAGATTGATTTTTGGAGTCAAGTCTGTCTGTTGTGGTACCCCAAGCCATAGGAATTTCTCTCCATAACAGAATTGGCAACTCTACTCGGGAGTTCCTAGTAGTTGACCTTTGCGGGTGATTTTCTTGGCATTCAATGTATTTGAATTGCTCTTTCTCTCTTGTTTCATCCTCCCTAGCCCTACTGGATCTCATAGATCTAGAAGTTTCATTACCCGTGGTTGTTGACATCATGAAATGATTCTCCACTGTAGATCCAAATCCTTTGTTGATCTTCATCGTTGATATTCGCTGGGACTACCAGATTTCGTAGATATGGAAAATTTAGTTACCTGCGCTTGTTGACATCGTGAAATGAACCTTTATCGTAGGTCTAAAACCTTGTTTGATCTTCATCGTTCATGTTTGCTGGTCCTACTGGATTTCGTAGGTATCGAAATTTTATTTATCCACACTTGTTGACATTGCGAAATCCATTCCCGCCGTTGATATCCAACATCATCAAATATCAACCATTGAAACATGCGGGGTGTACAATATTTTTCAAATCGAAAAAATTAGTTTATTGTTGCACTTTTAGGTTGTGAAATACACTTCCACTGTTGATCTCCAACATTACCAAATCTTAGTCGTCGAAACATGTTGGGCATACCATATTTTGTAGCTCAAAAAACTTAAATTATTTGTGCATGTTGAGGTTGTGAAATCCACATCTATCATCGATCTGATTCCCTCAATCCATCCAATGACAGATTCTAGTTGCGATTTAACCCTTCTTCCATTACCAAGAAAAATGCAAGTTTGAGCATATTTCTTTAGCGAAAAATGTCTACAACCTTTGATCCTTCCCTTTGTCCATCTTTACCCTCCTTTCCTTAATCTTCCCTTCACTAGCCTAAACCTTATTGCAAGGAAAAGTGTAGATGCAAGTGCGACAAATATAATTCTAACACTATCAGTATTACCCAAGAGCTATTAGAATTTGAATGCCATTTAGATCTTCAAGTAGATAGTTATAATAAATTTTGTAGTAAATGGAGAATGAAGATACAAACTGAATAAAACAAACCACACAGGAAACAAACAAATATTGCTCAGGAATTTACATATCATTCACATTATTAAAATCCGGTGTTACAATAGTTTACATAGGAAAAGAATTTGAATGCATTAGGTAGAAATTCGAATCTATCCAATGGATATGATTGTATCTAATTGACCATCTAGCTCATGGTGTCTCAATCAATTTCGAAGTCCAATAGATCAAATCCTAGATGTCCAACAACTCTAACAACTAGTGACAACTAGTTAACTCAGTGACTGAGTGTGGTAGGTGGGAAAAAGAGCCTACTCCACATGCAACCATGAATTATCCATGCATAACTAATGTTAGATAAATGATTCTGAACCAATTGAAAGTAACTCAGGGATAACAAAGATTAACTAGTTCCAACTCCAAGTAACTGAAGGAGGTTGGTGCCAGGACTCCCAGTTTCTCCTAAAATGTAGGGATTGGTGTAGGAGGTGCCCAAACTAATGCATGCACATGCAGTAAATGGAATTTATCCTCTAGAAGTGTTCTCCACACTCCAATGACTGGTACATGTGGCCCCATTAGGCCATGTGGATCTAATGGTACTAGTGGACTCATTTAATTAATAAAAATTCCTAAGTCAGTGTGAGAAATTTGAACCAAAAAGTAGGTAATTTGAACCACAGGAGAATATAGGAGCGTTAGTGAGGTGGTTCTTCGAGAGGGTATTTTCCATATTTATTGTTGCAACCGGTTCCAAAGTTGCCAACAGTTATGGCCGTGTTTCAGCTATTACAGATCACAAGTTGGGGGTTCAGTTCTTCATTTCCATGAGATAATTTTATGTATAAATATGTAATAAATCTCATTGATAGGGAGAATATAATTCAATGTTATGATTTAGGATTTGATCCAAATCTATTGTAATCATTCATTATGATAATACATGCTGGCAGTTTCTTAATTCTAGAGTTGTAGAATTTCATTGTGGAGATCCAGCTCTGTTCAGTGGAGGAAGGTTCCTCTTCCTTGAGCAGATGCTGGTAGTTTTGATTGCAGTTGTTTTATTTTGTAGATTTGGTTATTTGTTAATTCATACTTTCATTCATTAGATTGATCATAATTGTTTTTATTATTTAGTTCATGCTTTCGTTAAATTTATCATAGTTGTTTTCCTGATTAATTCATCTTGATAGATCGTTGGCCAACATAGCATTTCTTTTAGATTTATGTACTTAGATATTTCTTCATAAAGAGTTGATTTTATTTTAATTTAGATTTACAACGTGAATTTATGAATAGGTTTGAGGATTGATTTACTTTCAAGATGGTGTGATCTAGTTTACAAAGAGTTTTGATTGCATACCAATAGATAACAATGGTAGGTAGAAATTGTGCTTGCATATATCTTGCACGATAACTTTGAAATAAAATAATTCCTTGGGTTGATAATTTATGTTTAGCACTCTGCATGTTAATTTTTAATTAACTTACATATAGTGGGCCCAACATTTTGGCACCATTTCTAGGGAATTTATTAATTGTGCAAAAGTACATCTCACATTGTTTTTTAGATGCATCGTTAAAGTAGGGCATGTAGGTTGCATGATTACATTTCAGTTTATTGAATTTACTTTGAGTGTGTTCTTTTTCTTCTTGCTTTGAATTTAGTTTTATTTCATTTTCTTTGGAGCATAAATCTTATCATTCCCCTTAGTAGTGTTGTAAGCACCACCCATTCTACTAACAAGTTGACAGGAACATCGGAGGAGGATCCTCAAGATAGCACATAAAGAATCTAATGAAGAGATGGTGGGCAAGAAATATGCAAAAGTTGTTACCTTCAAATTTCCCATCAGATATTTGAGAGGAGTGGCACCAACAAAAAGACTTCCCCCACATGTTCTATGAAATTTTCATGGTTTGGAAAATGAAGACCCTGATGTATTTTTATTTCAATTCGAAGTACATTGTAGAGGATATGGTTATTGTGCTAATGATCAAAAGTTGAATGTGTTTCCCCTTACTCTAAAAGGAACACCTCTCCGATGGTTCATGAGCTTCAGTGGAAATTGTATACAAACTTGGTAAGACATGAAACATGTATTCTTGAAAAGGTACCAAGATTATTGTAGGGTCGATGAAGACATATTCGAAGTGACACAAGGAGAAGAAAAGAGTCTGGAGGAATACATAGAACGCTTTCAATATAATCTCCAAATATCTAAACAAAGGAAACTGGGGAAGGAGAGCTGAAAAACACTTCTAATCAAGGGAATACAAGCTGAATATTTAGAAATTTTAAATCTGATGGGAACATGTAATGTATTTCAGTTAGCATATGATAATATTTGTGAGTTTATGTAGAAGGTATTAAAGAGGAAAATTCAAGACTGGTAAGAATCCTAAGGAAATTTTATCTCTATTTTTGAAATTTGCTGCAAAAACAAGAGTTTTACGAGCTGAAATCAGTAATTTATTTGAAAATTCTAATGGTGATATCAATGATTCACTAAATTCATAATTGGTTGTTTTGTAGAATAAGGAAAAGTAGGAGGAAATAAGAGAATCAAGGGATTTCCCTTTGGATAGTTTTGAAAGTTGTGGTATATGTGACTTGAAGCATTCTACTGACTGCCCCCCCCCCCCAATACCTTGGATGAAAGGAACATATCAAAAATATTTGGGAACTGCAGCCAACTCATTACAACAATCATGTTAACCATGGCCTACATGTATGGTTCAAAATTTTATCCCTCCATTTCCTTACTCTCATACTCAATCATTGAATTCTCTTCCACCATGGCAGCTGTTGCAGCCTCAATTTAACTCTTACCTACCTTACCCACAAGGTTGGAATGGCCTATATTATGATCACATGGCCACTCTCCCTCATGCTCCAACACAACTTCGTCCTTCAATATCAACCTCACAAGTCAATCATCTACATCAGCCACATCTATCTTCTCATTGAACTTTTTAGTATCCAACACAATTTCCTATCCAATCCACCCTCCACCGTAACCATAATAAAGCAGTATAGTATGCTTACAGTGCTGAACTGCAAAATGTTCCTACATTTTTCTCTTGTTCTGCCTCACCTACACCACTGCAAAAAGACTGTGTGTTGTTGTAGCAAATCCATACGAGGCTTGAACATGTTTTAAATCCAAGATTTGCAGATGGATTTTCTTCTAGTCCTCATAAGCAAGAAAACAAGATCAACAAGACACACGTAATATTTGATGAAGAATGGACATGAGAACCAAAAATTGAATCATCCTTTACATCATCAGATATGAATCTCTTATGCATTGAGGAAGATCCATTTACTAAGGAGCTTCATGGTGTCACATCCATGAGAAATCAAGGGAACAAAGACTATATTGAAGCTTGGTTTCAATCTGTCATCAGTCTGCAGCATCATTCCATACTTCACTAATTCTTGGCACCATGATTTCAAGGGAAGTTAAACTCTCATATCCTAGCATTGATAAAGTTATATTTTTCTATTGGGAGTATGAGCATACTTGAGTCACTTCTTCGAAAGTGGATTTATTTGAAATATGCATACAGTTGAACAATTTTTATATTTCCAAGTAGAAAAGGGTAGGATAGAATAATAGAATAAAACCATGCTTTTGTTTGTTTTTATTTTTGAATAAGTATGCTTTCTTCTTGTTCCCTGTTGCAATTCGAAAGATCAGAAAGTGGAAAGATAAGGAATGTGTATGAAATGTTTTTATGAATGCTTTGAAATTGTTAACTATTTGAACAAAATGCTTAAATCATTTTTGTCATCAATTTTCCAATTGAAATTTGTTTATATTTGTTACAAATAAAAAATATATATATCATGAAAACAAAATTACAATAATTAGGGAAGGTGAATGAAGGATCCACATTAAAATGAGCCAACAATTATGGAACGCTTGAACTTGGGCATGAATTTGTTAGCTGCAACACCCAGCTGTGACTAATTATTGTCAACTGTGACAGTGAGATGCAATACTCAGCTATGACAGTGAGATGCAATTCCCAACTATGACAGTGAGCTACAATGCTAGCTACGACAGTGAGATGCAACACCTAGTTGTGACAGGGAGCTGCAACACCCAGCTGTGATAGTGAGCTGCAACACTAGCTGTGACAGTGAGTTGCAACACCCAGCTATGATTATGCTACAGGTAAAAATTTATGATTTTGAGATATGTGTGTGTTTCACATCATGATATGTATTTAGTTTTTATTTCTATATAACACATCCATAAAAATACACATACTTTAGTTCAACATTATATCATTTTTAAGAGTTGCAGCTGTGGCTGCAATAGACTTTGTAAGTCAATATAGATTCTCAATGCTTGAAATTTTTGGTATGGGTGTGTGTTATATTTAAATTTACATCATTAAAAACATTCATGCCTATCTCTACCACCTTTTGGGGGTCAAATTTAATTTATTGGATTTTTGTGACATTTTGGTTTGAAATTTTTACTGAAACACAGTTGGGACAGTCCATTTTTGGGAGACCAAAAGGACTTAATTTAAAAACATTTTTACATTCAAAGTGGCCCTTTGAATCTAGTTTCCAAAACAATTCAAATTTTTAATATTTGATTTCAAACGAAAATTTTATGGCCAAAATACTAATAGGGTGTCAAGCATGCAGCTTAGGAACAGAGTTGGGACAATCAATATTTGGATGCCTTACTGGACATATATTGCAAACCTGTTTCAATGGTATATTCCCCTATAAATATAGTTTAAAATTCAATTTAAATCACTCCATTCCGATATCGTATGAAACTTTTATGACCAAAATACCAACTTCCTATCACAAATATGCATTCCTAAAACTCTATTTTCTAGAATGTTCATTGGCCTATTTAAACCATCACTTATTATTGGATTCAAAACCTATTTCTAATGGAGATACCTACATTAATATAATTTTATCTCCAATTGGAATCACATCAATCCGTTATCAAATGAAAACGTTAATCCTAAAACCATGACTGTTGGTCTAGTCCAAAATTCGAAAAAACACCTTGTCATGCAGGCTGTTATTGAGTGATTTGGAACATCATTACATCGAATTTTAAAAACATTTCTTTAAGGGAAATATACCTATAAATTTAATTTCATTTGGATTTCTAATCACTCAAATTGGACAAGGAACGAAAAAGTTATGATCAGAATACCGTTAGTGAGTCTAGATGGACATTGCTCTCCCGTAGGCATAAAATGGAATTTGCTTTGCTATTTTTATTTGGATTTGTTTTATAAGTAATTGCTTGTTGTTGTTTTTTTCATAAGTGTTGGGTGAAGAGAGACCAATCAAATCTTTTCTTCCATCATCTCATGTTTGATTGCAGGCAAGTGCTAGGTTTTTGCAGGTCCTTGGAAGAAGAAGGTCAATACATGCACGAGTGACTCTTGAAGACTTTTTCTAAATTCGTAAATGGATTGAGCACAAAAAAAAATAAAAAAAAAATGGAGAGATTGATGTCCAAACCATACAAATTCCAATGTTTCCGAAGTCAATTCTCATTGCTACATGCCAAGAATCATTTTTAGACACCTATCATACCAATTGTTGCCGAAAGAAACCCCTCAAGAATCCAATTGAACTATGATAGATTCATTCACCCTCCTCATTTCAAAACCCTAAAAATACATTCATGTTGAAGTCTGATTTTCCATTGCTTATGTAGTCACCTTAACCATTTTATTTTCCATCACTACTACATCATGACTTCACATATACTTTCCACTTCTGAGTTTCATGTTAGTTCTATTTTTCGCTTCGCTATGATTCTTCACAATCATTTATTTTGTACTCATATTGGATGATGTGGAGTTCATTAAGGTCCACATTCCAATGGTATTGTTCCATCGAATCCAACACATCATCTTGAATCGATATTAGAGTTTTATAGTGCCTTGGTATCTGCATGAATCAATGACATATTTCCTTGTTATTTAATCATGGGGATTCATGAATGCCTCTTGATTGAAAAATATTGCAGGTGACTCGACTCCAGCACATCCATCGTACCTGTAAAGATGCACTAAGGTACTTTAGAGCTCACTGTCATCAAAGGTGAGTTGCTTCACATTGGTTAATGACATACATTAATGGCTGATAATCCAATTATTTCTTTCCATGCTCAACTTCAACAGATTTATTCACATGGTAAGAATTGTACCTCAGTTTGTAGTAGTTGAAGATTATGTGATATAATGGTTTCAACAATGACTTGCAGCATCATTTGTTCAATATTTTTGCAATTCCTTTCCATTTTCATTTCAGCAGTTGATTTTCAGAATAAGAAAATGGGCTTTCTGCTTCTATGGTGGAATTTCTCCTCATCAATTGTCTCAGGAGTTAGTCTTACATGCAACCAGCACAACATCATGGATCAAATTTAGTCTCATCTAGTTTCAGTTCTCATATACATTTGTCTCAGCATCAGATCAGCCTACATAGCTCCAGCATACACCAGTCCATTCATGTCAACCAAGGCTTCCATGGAGGTAACACCTAAGGTAAAATAGCATGAGTTTTTGATTTATTAAAGATTTAAGGAAATGTCATGAAGAACCACTAAGCATTACCCATTTCCATTTTCTATGTAGCATTTTATGTCCATCCACTCCCATCATTTTCCACTCAATTCTAACACTTCATCATTTATGCACATCCACTTCAAATTCCTACCCAACATCTCACCAACCCAACTGACCAAGTATGAAAATAATCAAAGGATACCTTATTGTTGTCACACAAGAACCAACAATAGGAAGTCTTGTTGCTGCCACACAAGAACCAACAGTAAGAAAAGAAGTCTTGCTGCTACCACACAAGAACCAACAGTAAGAAAAGAATCATTGCTACTACCACATAAAACCCAACAATGAGAAGAAATAAAGCAGCTGATACACATATTGGAAGAAAAGAATAGGCTCGTCACAAGAAACTACAATAGAAGAAGCCTATGCTACCATACAACAGAGGATGCATTTCAAAGGTATGTGTTTCTTGGTTCACCTAATATATAAATCGGTTCAAAAGCATTGATGTTGTGGCTGAAGGAAAATATAGGGGGCTTAGTTACAAGTTACATGAATGGATATTCTATCAAAAACCACATATCATCATTTCCAGTATGTACAAGAAAGAAGGAAAGTTTGATAGCAACAATAATATGAAGTCTTATTACTGTAAATGTGAGGAATAGAAATCACAACATGGTATGCTTGGTTACTTCTACCTCTACTAGAAGCATAGTTTTTCAGCAATCATTTTTTTATGGGACTATATATCAGATTTTGAAGGTAGATTGTAACCAACATTCCTGTAGCAGTGCATACTAGCATTATCTTCTACACTCAAGGCATGGGAATGATAACATTTATGACTGGTTCTAATCTTTTATGGGCATTCCTTTCAGACATCCACTATATACTCAGGATTTAGCATGCTATTGCAGTCTTAGAGGGAAGTCTATGGCAGCATTTGAACAATGTTTGGTATTCCTTAGTTCTATTTTCATTAAGTCTGGACCAGTAAGGATTAACAACAATAGAAAGGTATAATTTTATTGGTATAAGCAAGAAATTTTAGATGATGATCTACAACACTTTTGGATTGCAACGAGTGTGAAAAAAAAAGAAAAAAAAAGGAGCTTCAACATTTATTAAGTAAGTATTCCATGGGCATATTTCAAAATTAGTAATTACAATAGTACTCCAACACATCTTTAATCGTATTGTGTTGTAGGTAGAAGATGAGACAATTTTATGACATTCTTTTCTCCACATGAAGATTGGAGGGCTACAAAACTCATTGGAATTTCCATATTTTGTCTTGGGGCAGCCACATCTTTGCTACTTCATCTTAATTACATGGTAAAATTGGCATTTTGATACCATGAGCTGATTTGAATTAGGTTTGGTGCTATCACAAAATTTACATGCATGAGTTTTGTTGAGTGATTGAGAGCCATATAGATTTGATATTTGCATTCATGTAGCAACATCCTAAATAGATCTATGTTATATTCTTCTCCATGGAGCAATGGGCCAACTGTTAAAAGTGAAATGTTTGTGAAAATTTGAGAATCATTGAATGCTCCATATATTGGTTTATATCTTCTAAGGTGTTAAGCATGGGGTCTTCACTTGTTGACCAATATCCTATCACGTTAGTTCATATTGTGGGTTTTAAAATTATCAAAAATTGAACCAATATATTGCAGGTATTGGGGGGATGAGGGGTTTAAGATGGGGGTGGGTAGGGTGGTTTGTAAGGATTGAGGTATAAAAAGGGGTGGGGAGGAGGTTTTACGTATTGGAAGGGGGTTTCAACAAAAATATTTTGGTTCAATATCTCTGGAAATTAAGGGTATTCTTTAATATCCCATGATCGTACGTGCTATGTGAGAGGTTCACTAAGTGAAGTCCCCGTGGTGTTAAGTCAGTAATTTGTTTCTTCAATTTTGGTTTGATTTTCATTTTACTCGAAGTAACTCTTTTGTTTTAAGTTTGATTATTTGCTTCCTTTAGGAAAAGTTTTGGTTGTTAGGTGAATTTTTGAACTTGGCTTTTATATTTTTGTTTTATTTTTGATCCTTTACATTTTGATGGGGTTTTTAAAGGTCATTATATCAAAGGATGGATTTACAAATGATTATTCTGAGCATAGTAATGCATGATCACTACTCAGGAAGCTTTTAAACTCCATACAAAATGCCTAAAAGTTGTAAGACATCGATAAAATAGAGTGAAAATTATTCTTGTAGCGCTGGAGCTCAAAATTTACAAAAGAGCGCTACAAGAATATCGTGACCTTCATTTCTTCCGATTTTTTAGCAAAAATTTGACATTTTCTTGAAAGTTGAGTGACTAATCATGTATTGTGGAGTGTTTACTACGTGTGGGTTCAGGAATTATCATAAGAACAGGTGGTTCCATGTCGTGAGGGAATCATGGTCATCGTGAGCCCAAATGCAATTCATTTTGACAGGTACCAGCGTGGTTTGAATTTAATGTGAGATGAGTTGTCATTTGCATGCACATTCAAAGACGAAGGACTTAGTTGAGTAACCATAATCACTAAAAAACTGGATATGCCCGCTGGGAAACAGAGTGAGGTTTTATGGAGTCACGGGAAATTAGGGCTTCATGATTTTGCTGTCTACAGTCAAATTGCATCCTGACAGACACCTGTACATTTAAGGTGAACAACTTAACCACTCATGTCATGATATTAAACCACTGTAGTCGATCAATTAAAAGGTATTCCACAATAAGCCAATATAGCTGAAAATTTGGGGGTTTTTCGGTGGGGTTCGTTTTAGCAAAATTGATCAAGGGAAAGGTTAAATTGTGCTATTAAATGAAATTTCATCCAAAGAAATAGCTGCCTGAGACAGGTTGAGATATTATGTTAAGTGGAGGACTGAAATTTAGCTTTATATTGGACTATGCATTTGTTGAAGTTTAGAAGAGGCTGAGTTGAAATACAATGTATGTTACGATGATTCAAATTTAATACTACTGCTGGTGCAACATGAGACGAAGGAAATGGACATTTGAGACAATATAAAAACCTAGATAGCCTAAAGACCTAATTTTTCTAGGTTTTAAAGCTTACTGTTTTTGAAAGCCAAAAGAAGCAGCGAAGAGCTAAAGGCTTGAGAGTAGAGGAAGACCTACTGTCAATTTGATACTAGAATTACAGAGAGCTGAAATGGAATAAGTTTAAGTTTATTCTACTCTATAAATATTCTCATCTAACCTATAAGCAGTCTACATTTAGTCTAGAAGTTGACAGTTGGGATTCTTCATGTAAAAACTCTTTTGCGAAGGGATTGTTTATACATAATTATGGCAGGTTATGGGTACTAATACACAAGTTCATTCCATATGCTGGAGGTGCAAAGTCATTAGAATAATTAAATGGAATGACAATTATCAGTGGTAGTGAACAATCTAGCCTGTATTTAAAAGTACGAAAGCAGCAGTCAGAGAAGAGTAAGGAAAGTTGTTTTTGAAATCTGAGAGATTTGAAAAGGAGACAGTCACCTGATTGGTCATTAATTGAATCCTAAAACCTATACAGTTTTCATCCTCTGAAGGAAAATGGGCAAGAGTGGTAAAATTAACACAGCTGAACCTACTGATGTAGGTTGGATCGAAAAACTTCCTGGATGTGTTGAACTATTCCAACAGGTTGGTTGGCTTGAATTCTTTAAAACAATAAATGGGTATAATTCTGAAGTATCTTGTAAGTTTGCACAGTGTTTTAAAGATGACATGGTGACCTTTGATACTCTTAAGTTCAGGCTGATAGTAGAACTGATTGCAGAAGCCACACAGATTAAGAATGAGGGTGAATTATGGTTTAAGAAATTTCCCTTTACCTTTGATCCTCAGAGATACCTATTACCAAATGTCACTCCTGACTGGTATAAACGCATTCTTATTCAAAATTTCAGAAAGGAATGGGTTGAACCAATCAGAATTTTGCAGAGTTATATTACTTGCGAGGGCAGGTATACTTATGTGTTTAAGTATCACTTCAGTTTTTTGCAACAAATGGTGGGACAGTCCAAGATGAACCTTCCATTTTTCCTATTCAAAAGCTTGCCGAAAATGGCTAGCAGGGTCAAAGGGCATATGGACCATTCCTCTAAGTCCATCTTTCATCATGGGCTAATTAAGTTGATTATTAGCACTGTTTGGCAGCATGAAGGTAAAACTTGGGACTTCTTTCTTTTTTGGTCAGGTTTTCAGGTCAAACAAGAAGATCAGCAACTTAAGAGGGAAGCAGACAAAGGGAAGGTGATGATGAGAAAATTAGGTCAGAAAAGTAAACCTTCAGACAAGGAGGATGTCAAAGTTGAGAAGGCAACAGAGCATGTGGAGGTTGACAGTAAACCCAAGGTTTTTTCGGTTGGTACTACAGGCAGATATTCACTGTTTTTAGAAGAAGAATTGCAGCCTAGGCAACAGTTGATACCAACAGCAGTTTCCAATGAAACTAGAGCTACTGTTATAGAAAAGGTTGCTATGCCTGAAGACGATTTTCAAACGCAACAGAGAAGTCCACTCACCATTCTCTCAGATGATGAGGGATATTTACTGGAAGAATATCAGCCCATTGATAAAGCGGAAGGCAAGCATGAAACCTGTGGAGAATTCTTCACTTCAGAGATCAAAGCAGCCAAACCTAATAAGAAGAAGAAAAGGACTGTAACCCCATATTGGAGGCCTAAAACTAGGCCAACAAATAAACTAAGATGGAATATGAAGAGGTTACTCAATCCAAAATTGAATTCCAAACAAGAGACTGTTTTGACTGATACTTCCTCAAATGAAGAGACAGAAATTGGTAAAATGGACAGTAAAAACAAAGGAAAATCAGTTGCTAAACATTCCTCTTCTCAGCCTGCAAAGGTAAAAGGATTATCATAGTCTGTAAAAGAGTTAAGGCAGCCCAAGTCTGAATTGTCTGCCATAATTCTTGAAATAAAAAATAAACTTTTAAAGCAACAGCAGGAAGAAAAAGCTAAAGTATCTCCTGTTGAAAATCAAGAATGGGAAAAAGAAGATGAGATTATACTTAGGGAAGCAGGTATTCTGAAAGACTCTAGTATTCCTGCTGATTTCACAGACTTGTTAATAAAGGATGCAAACATACCTGAGATCCCTAGTTTTGAACAAGAGATCATGACAGGAAGGTCAGTTGACATAGATAAAGAAAACTTGCAGAAAATTATTCAGCAGTACAAACAACAGATGAAATACATGCAAGATGTCAATGATGGGCTGATGATGGTTAACATAGGGCTTGGAGAAGAGCTACAGGATGTCAACAATCATTTCTAGGAGCTGACAGCAGTATCCAAAGAGGTTCTCAAGAGGAAAAGAACTACTGACATGCACTGTACAGAGTTGGAGAAAATAGTCAAGGACTTGCAGCAAAGAAATGAATAGCTCACCAAAAGGATAGCTGACCTAGAGCAGGAGAAGAAGAAAGCTAAGAGGAAAGCTCAAGCATTAGATGGCATTGCTCTGCTAGCTGAGGCAACAAAAGAGCTATGAGTCACTTGTTCATTTCAGTTATTTGTTATCTTTTTCAGAAACATATTAGTTAGGGATTACTATTTTTAGAAAAATCATCTTTTGTAATATTTTACTTTTTACTTTACCTCATTGAGTGGATGGAAGACAGTTAGGGTTTTTGACCCCTAACTGATTTTGTAAAAAACACTATTTAGAGAGGTTAGAAATTCATTAGCAGGGTTCAATTTTTGGGATAGCTTCAGGAGGTCTTCAGACTTGTTCATGAGTTAAGTATAAAGCTCTTGTATGCATTTGGTGATGAAACTATGAGATATATGTCACTTGTACCCTTCAGTTTCTGTGTTGGCTTTATTGTTCAGCTTGTCTAGTTGCTTAATTGATATACTCATTACTAGTTTATGTTTATAAGCTGGTGATGCTTGTCTTTTATGAATGAACTTCAATACTGTTTTATGTTGGATCTTGTTGAATGTATTATGCATCTTTGTCTTCTTTTGTTTATGATTCAGTTATTAATTTGCTCATGAATGCATTCCCTGTCTTTCCCCAAAAGCTTACAACCACTAAAACATTGCAGAAACCCTAAACCTAATCTGTTTTATTGAATTTTATCTTGAGTGTGTGTTGGCTTGTTTCTCTGGCCTTAGAAACAATTTTTGGCACAAACATCTTTGGCGCCATTGCCGGGGACGAAGTTGAAGACATATCTTCCATGGGATACTTATCAGTTTTACTGGTTTAAGAGGTGGACTTAAACCAGCACCTTTGAATGCTAATTTTTCACCAAAGTTGTCAGAGTGGCTTCTAGAGGAGTGGGAACTAGAAACAGACCTACTTCACCATTACATTGAGGGGTTTCAAACCCTAAACAAATATTGAAAACAACAAGAAAACTCAGAAGGTCTCAATCTTTTCCAGCCCTCTGTGACCCTGACCAGTTGGGTGCTTCATTACATTCAGCTGAAACCTCACCTTGGATCAAACCTACTATACCTGATAGCTCTTTTCAAATCTTTACAAATCCTCAATCCTTTAGAAAAGCCAAAGCTGCCTCTCCTGGTAAAATACCTCTTTTTCAACTGAAATTAGTTAAAATTTCATGGCAGTCAGGTTCTAGTCAAGCTTCTTCATCTGCAAAGCCAGTCAGTCCAAAGATGGTAGCCCAAAACCCTCCCATAGACATGATGGACCGAATGGTTGTAGCCAGATATGCACCATTAGTCTTACCTCAGGCTTTACATGCATTTCCCGGAGGTGATTACTAGAAGTATATGCCTAGATTCAATGGATAGGGAGAAACCACTGCTGAGGAACATTGGGAGGCTTTCCTAAGTTATGCTAACAATCAAAACATTGAGGTCAAAGATGTATGGATGAGGGTATTCGTTCAGAGCCTTGATGGGGATGTAATAAAATGGTTCAGAGAGTTGCCTGCCAAATCAATCACTATAATTGAAGAGCTCCGAGATCTCTTCATGAGGCAATGGGGAGACACAAAAGATCACACCTACTATATAACTGAGTTTGGAGCTCTTAGAAGAAAAAAAGAGGAGACTGCTGCAGATTTTTCCAAAAGGTTTAACAAAATGTATAGTAGGATTCCATCAGAAATTAAGCCTACTGAAACATCAGCTAAACTCGCCTATTCCAATTCCTTTGACCATGAATTTTCTCTATTGTTGAGAGAAAGGAGACCTATCACCTTGCTGAACATGAAAGATGCAACATTGGAGGTTGAGTCCAATTTATTGGCTTCAAATAGACTTAAGAAAGAAACATCTCAGCATCTTTATGATAAAAAGGGAAAGAAAGAAGCAACTTCAGGAAGTTCTGCTCATCATTCTGCTGAAGCTAAGATTGATGAAATGGCTAAGCTAGTGAAAATTCTCACTGTAAAATTGAATAAATTAGAACTTGAAAAGAATTCTGGCAAACCTGCTCCAGAAGCTGAACGAAATCCAAATAACCAGAATCAGTTCAGGAGGCAATTTGCTCCTAGATTCATACCAAGAGAGCGCAGGAACAATGATATCCAGCAAGAAAGGAGAGAAAATGAAGACCAGAGAGTGCCCCCACCTCTTCAGAACAATGTAGCTAATGAAGAAGAAGTTGATGAACAACTACTCTTTGAAGAAACTGAGACTGATCAAGATATGAATCATTTTGGAGAAGGATTCTCTGGAGGTTTTGTTACTGAGGAAGAATTTCTGAATGCAGAATATTATGATGCTGACATATTTGAAGCTGAGGATGACTTGGATTTGGAAAATACTGATGTAACTGCTGCTGTTCATCAGAATGGACCCAAGAAGACTATAAATCTCAGATCATGCCCAAAGCAAGTGGTGCAGGTCCCAAAGAAGAAAGCTACTATTCCTGCTGCCACTGTTCCTGCTGCTACTATTCCTGCTAAACAGACAGCTGATCCTATGCCAGAAAAAAGACAAGTTGCAAAAAAATCAAGGAAGACTCCAGAGGTGGAAGAGGTAAACAAATCTGTTCAGAATTTCAGTTTGGAGAATGAATTAGGGAAGTTAAAGATTCTTGTACCTTTAACTGAGTTAATAAAGAATCCTTCATATAAACAAATAGTCTTGAAAGTGATGAATTCAGTAAATAATCAGCCTGTTTCAGACACAGTTAATCTGCAGGAAGAAAACCCTAGAATCTTCATTGGATCAGCCCTAGTTGAAAAAACTGAAAATGAGGCTGGTGCTTCACCTCCCTTCTATGTTACCCTGATAGTCCATGATCAAATGATTCACAATTGCCTTTTAGATTCAGGAGCATCCCACAATTTGATGCCAAAGGCTGTTATGGAAGCTTTGGGCCTGAGCATCATTAAGCCTTACCATGACCTATATTCCTTTGATTCCCGAGTAGTGAAGTTCCTTGGGGTAATAAAGGACATGGTTGTCAGCCTAGCTCAGTTTCCCATGAAAAGTGTGATAATGGATGTTGTGGTAGCTGATATAACACCGAAGTTTAGTTTACTTCTATCCAGGTCATGGGATAAAAAGGTTGGAGGAATCTTACAAATGGACCTTTCATATGCCACCATTCCATTGTTTGGTGGAGAAACTAGAAGACTATATAGAGAGCTGCAATTTGCTTACATAGTGACAGATGACAAGAATCCCACTAATCACCCATTGTACTCTGTTGATAAAGATCTTGGTACATGCATGTTACATTTCAGTGATGAGGATAATTCTGCTGGTCTATTACAAGTGGAAAAAGAACAGCCAGTAAAACATAGCAGAAATGAAGAAAATGCACTGTGGAAATTGTATTTTGATGGATCCTCATGCAAAGAGGGTGCTGGAGCTGGAGTTCTTCTCAAATATCCCGGAGGTGAAACAGTGAGGCTCATGTACAAGTTGGAATTTGTTACTACAAATAATACTGCTGAGTATGAGGATTTTCTACTGGGATTAAAGGCTGCTAAAGAATTAGGCATTCAACAGATTGCTACATTTGGTGACTCCGAACTAGTTGTTTAGAAAGTGAAGAACAACTATCAAGTGAAGCAGGGTTTGTTGAATCTTTACCGGAATGAGGTACGGGACATGCTTGAAAACTATTTTGTAGCTTTTAATATTATTTATATTCCCAGGGATTACAACCAGACTGCAGATTCATTGGATTTAGCTGCCACACACTTCAGAATTCGTAAGACTACTCAGTTGAGGTATCCAATTGAAATAAGGTATAGACCTTCTGTACCTGATAATGTAAAATAGTAGAGAGTGTTTGAAGATGATACTGAGATTAAAAGGTTTATTGAACTTATAAATGAGTTTTCAAATTCCTTAATTGATCAGGATGAGGATGATGAAGAAGAACAGCTGGATGAAATTGCTGCAGAAGAGATAACAGGTCATAAGATTATTGAATTTAAGAGTAACTTCATCCCCAAAGGTTTGGTACCTCTGGAAATAATATTTACAAAGGATGATACACCTTCAAAGCCTGTTGTTTAGTCTTCAGAAGAGAATGTGATAGAATGCAATATTGGTTCAGCTGAACACCCTAGAATGGTCAAAATTTCTAAATCATTGACAGCTGAGCAAAGAAATAGATATATCAAACTGTCGAAAGAGCATGTAGATGTCTTTGCATGGTCCTATGAAGAACTAAGAACTTATGATATAGGAATCATACAGCATAAGGTGCCTTTAAAACCAAATGTTAAACCATTTCGTCAGAAACTAAGAAGGATCAACCCAACTTTGTTTCCTGTAATTGAAAAAGAAGTGAAGAAGCTGTTGGATGCAAAGATAATCGTGCCTCTCAGGTATTCTTCCTGGGTGGCTAATTTGGTCCCTGTCAGAAAAAAGAATGGAGAAATTAGATTATGTGTTGATTTCAGAAACCTGAACAGATCTTCATTAAAAGACAACTATCCTCTTCCTAAGATTGAACAGGTATTGCAGCAAGTGGTTGGAGCACAAAGGATCTCTATGGTGGATGGTTTCTCAGGGTACAATCAGATTGCAATGCACCCTGATGATAAGGAGAAGACAGCCTTTACAACTCCCTGAGGAACATTCATGTATGACAAGATGCCCTTTGGCTTGATGAATGCTAGAGCAACCTTTCAGAGAGCAATGGATATTGCCTTTGTGGGAGAAAAAGATAAGTTTGTGGTTATTTATTTGGATGATATCATTGTTTTCTCACAGTCGGATGATGAGCCTTTGAAACATTTGAGGCAGACCTTCCTAAAATGCAGAAAATTTGGCCTTTCTTTAAATCCCAAGAAGTCACATTTTGTTGTGCAAGAAGGTAAACTACTTGGCCACTTGGTGTCTGCTGATGGCATCAGAATAGACCCTGAAAGAGTGAAAGCTATACTAAAGATCAATTTACCTAGGAGTAAAAAGGATGTTCAATCATTCATTGGTAAAATCAATTTTCTGTGGTGGTTTATTCCTAACTTTGCTGAAACCATTAAACAGATCACAGCCATGCTCAAGAAGGATCAAGAAGTTAAGTGGACTTCTGAGGCAAAGGATGCATTTGAGAAAATCAAAGTAGCTCTTACTGAAGCACCTGTATTGGTAAGTCCTGATTTTACTAAATAATTTCTTACTTTCTCATTTGCATCAGAAGGCACAATTGCAGCTGTCTTACTTCAGAAGAATAAAGAAGGATTAGAAAAACCTATTGCCTTTTTCAGTAAAACTCTCAGAGATTCTGAGCTGAAGTACAGTATATTGGAGAAACATGCTTGTGCTCTGGTAAAGGCTTTGAATTTTTTCAGAATTTATGTTCTGCATTCAAAAATCATTTCATTTGTTCCAAATGCTAGTGTGAAAGATGTCTTAACATAGCCTGATAGTGAAGGAAAGAGAGGCAAATGGATTGCAAAGATTATGGAGTATGATGTGGATATCATACCTACTAAGCTTGTTAAGGGACAGGGTTTAGCCAAGCTGCTGGTCGAATCAAATTGTCAGGCTCTGGGACTATATGTTATGGATGAAGAAATAGCTCAAGAAGAAGATCAAGCAGCTCTGAAAAAAGAGAATATCATGGATTTTTACTCCACATCTACCTGGTATGCAGACATAGCATATTTTCTGTTGTTTTTGCAATGCCCTAAATATTTTGATAGGAAGGCTGCTAGATATTTAAAGCTTAAAGCTACTAAGTATTGTCTAGTAGAAGAACAATTATTTTGGAAGGACCTTGGGGGTATCTTACTCAGGTGTCTGGATCAATCTGAGATAGGAGGAGTGATTTCTGAATCTCATGAGGGTGCTTGTGGGGGGCACAAATACTAGAAAACAACAGCATACAGAATTTCGAGAGATGGATACTATTGGCCCACCTTGTTTGCAGATGTTTATCAACAGGTAAAGGCCTGTGTCCCTTGTAAGAAGTTTGCTAGAAAACAGAAATTGTTGTCTTTGCCTTTGAAACCCATTGCAGTCAATGCTCCTTTCCAACAATGGGGTCTGGATTTCATTGGAGAAATTAATCCAGCATCTTCAAGACAGCATCACTGGATTCTGACAGCAACATATTTTTTCACTAAATGGGTGGAATCCATTCCTACAAGGAATGCTACAGACAAGGTAATCATGGATTTCATTGAAGAAAATATCCTGAGCAGGTTTGGCTGTCCTCAGAAGTTAGTGACAGATAATGCTAAGGATTTCAAGTCTAAGGCAATGATAGCATTTTGTTAAAAGAATGGTATTTTGTTGAAGCACTCAACTCCTTATTACCCCCAGGGTAATGGCTTGGCTGAATCCTCTAATAAGAATATCATTCAGAGCATTAAGAAGCTGCTAAATCATAACAAAAGATCATGGGATTCAATGCTGAAATATGCATCGTGGGCTGATAGGATCATAGTGAAACAAGCAATTGGAACATCTCCCCATCAGTTAGTATATGGTACAGAGGCAATTTTCCGTGTTCATTTGGGGATCCCAGTGATGAAATTTCTCCAGAATTCTTAAGAGGAGACAGATGATATGCAGAGGAGAATTTTTGAGATGATAGAGTTACAACAAAATAGGGAAAAGGTGGATGAAAAGGAACAGTTGTACAGAGCCAAGATCAAAAGCAGATTTGATAGAAACAGTAAAGAAAATACTTTTTTCAGTTGTTGATATGGTTCTAAGGTGAGTTGCAAGAAAGGAGCAAAAGGGTAAGCATGGTAAGTTTGACAATATTTGGTTTGGCCCTTTCTTGGTGTCAAAAGTTTTGGAAAATAATACTTTTATCTTATAGTCATTGGAAGGTGAGGAGTTGTCCAGCCCTGTTAATGGGCGATTCCTCAAGCATTTCTACAGTTTATAAAAGCATTTTCAATTTTCATTGTACATACCGGTGTGAGTGAAGCATAATAAGACTCCATAGCCCAATGGAAGTTTTGCAGACAGATAGATAAGATAGCAGATAGAAGGCACTAGTCTACAAGTTCTTGAAGCCTCGCAGGGAGGAATTCATCCTGCAGCTGGAGCCAGATGTTAAGTCAGTAATTTGTTTCCTCAATTTTGGTTTTGTTTCTTCAATTTTGGTTTTATTTTCATTTTATTCGAAGTAACTCTTTTGTTATAAGTTTGATTATTTGCTTCCTTTAGGAAAATTTTCGGTTGTTAGGTGAATTTTTGAACTTGGCTTTTATATTTTTGTTTTATTTTTTATCCTTTACATTTTGATGGGGTTTTTAAAGGTCATTATATCAAAGGATGGATTTACAAATGATTATTATGAGGATAGTAATGCATGACCACTACTCAAGTAGCTTTTAAACTCCATACAAAATGCCTAAAAGTTGTAAGACAGTGATAAAACAGAGTGAAAATTATTCTTGTAGCGCTGGAGCTCGAAATTTACAAAAGCACGCTACAAGAATATCGTGACCTTCATTTCTTCCGATTTTTTAGCAAAAATTTGACATTTTCTTGAAAGTTGAGTGACTAATCACGTATTGTGGAGTGTTTACTACGTGTGGGTTCAGGAATTATTATAAGAACAGGTGGTTCCATGTCGTGAGGGAATCGTGGTCATCGTGAGCCCAAATGCAATTCATTTTGACAGGTAGCAGTGTGGTTTGAATTTAATGTGAGATGAGTTGTCATTTGCATGCACATTCAAAGACGAAGGACTTAGTGGAGTAACCATAATCACTAAAAAACTAGATATGCCCGCTGGGAAACAGAGTGAGGTTTTATGGATTCACGGGAAATTAGGGCTTCATGATTTTGCTGTCTGCAGTCAAATTGCATCCTAAAGGACACCTGTACATTCAAGGTGAACAAATTAACCACTCATGTCATAATTTTAAACCACTCAGTTGATCAATTCAAAGGTATTCCACGATAAGCCAATATAGCTGAAAATTTGGGGCTTTTTCGGTGGGGTTTGTTTTAGCAAAATTGATCAAGGGAAAGGTTAAATTGTGATGTTAAATGAAATTTCATCCAAAGAAATAGCTACCTGAGATAGGTTGAGCTGTTCTGTTTAGTGGAGGACTGAAATTTAGCTTTATATTGGACTATGCATTTGTTGAAGTTTACAAGAGGCTGGGTTGAAAAACAATGTATGTTACGATGATTCAAGTTTAATACTGCTGCTGGTGCAACATGAGATGAAGGAAATGGAAATTTGAGATAGTATAAAAACCTAGATAGCCTAAGGACCTAATTTTTCTAGGTTTTAAAGCTTACTATTTTTGAAAGCCAAAAGAAGCAGCGAAGAGCTAAAGGCTTGAGAGTAGAGGAAGACCTACTGTCAATTTGATACTAGAATTACTGAGAGCCGAAATGGACTAAGTTTAAGTTTGTTCTGCTCTATAAATATTCTCATCTAATCTATAAATAATGTGCATTTAGTCTAGAAGTTGACAGTTGGGATTCTTCATGTAAAAACTCTTTTGCGAAGAGATTGTTTATACATAATTCTGGAAGGTTATGGGTACTAATACACAGGTTCATTCCATATGCTAGAGGTGGATAGTCATTAGAATAATTAAATGGAATGACAATTATCAGTGGTAGTGCACAATCTAGCCTGTATCCAAAAGTACAAAAGCAGCAGTCAGAGAAGAGTAAGGAAAGTTGTTTTTGAAATATGAGAGATTTGAAAAGGAGACAGTCACCTGACTGGTCATTAATTGAATCCTAAAACCTATACAGTTTTCATCCTCTGAAGGAAAATGGGAAAGAGTGGTAAAATTAACAGAGCTGAACCTACTAATGTAGGTTGGATCGAAAAACTTCCTGGATGTGTTGAACTATTCCAACAGGCTGGTTGGCTTGAATTCTTTAAAAGAATAAATGGGTATAATGCTGAAGTTTTTGTAAGTTTGCACAGTGTTTTAAAGATGACATGGTGACCTTTGATACTCTTAAGTTTAGGCTGACAATAGAACTGATTGCAGAAGCCACAGGGATTAAGAATGAAGGTGAATTATGGTTTAAGAAATTTCCCTTTACCTTTCATCCTCAGAGATACCTATTACCAAATGTCACTCATGACTGGAATAAAGGCATTCTTATTCAAAATTTCAGAAAGGAGTGGGTTGAACCAATCAGAATTTTGCAGAGTTATATTACTTGCGAGGGCAGGTATGCTTATGTGTTTAAGTATCACTTCAGGTTTTTGCAACATATGGTGGGACAGTTCAAGATGAACCTTCCATTTTTCCTATTCAAAAACTTGCAGAAAATGGCTAGCAGGGTCTAAGGGCATATGGACCATTCCTCTCAGTCCATCTTTCATCATGGGCTAATTAAGTTGATTATTAGCACTGTTTTGCAGCATGAAGGTAAAACTTGGAACTTCTTTCTTTTTTGGTCAGGTTTTCAGGTCAAATAAGAAGATCAGCAGCCTAAGAGGGAAGCAGACAAAGGGAAGGTGATGATGAGAAAATTAGGTCAGAAAACTAAACCTGCAGACAAGGAGGATGTCAAAGTTGAGAAGGCAGCAGAGCATGTGGAGGTTGACAGTAAACCCAAGGTGTTTTCAGTTGGTACTACAGTTAGATATTCACTGTTTTCATAAGAAGAATTGCAGCCTAGGCAATAGTTGATACCAACAGCAGTTTCCAATGAAACTAGAGCTGCTGTTATAGAAAAGGTTGCTATGCCTGAAGATGATTTTCAAACCCAACAGAGAAGTCCACTCACCATTCTCTCAGATGATGAGGGATATTTACTGGAAGAAGATCAGCCCATTGATAAAGCAGAAGGCAAGCATGAAACCTGTGGAGAATTCTTCACTTCAGAGATCAAAGCAGCCAAGCCTAATAAGAAGAAGAAAAGGACTATAACCCCATATTGGAGGCCTAAAACCAGGCCAACAAATAAACTAAGATGGAATATGAAGAGGTTACTCAATCCAAAATTGAATTCCAAACAAGAGACTATTTTGACTGATACTTCCTCAAATGAAGAGAGAGAAATTGGTAAAATGGACAGTAAAAACAAAGGAAAATTAGTTGCTAAACCTTCCTCTTCTCAGCTTGCAAAGGTAAAAGGATTATCACAGTCTGTAAAAGAGTTAAGGCAGCCCAAGTCTGAATTGTCTGCCATAATTATTGAAATAAAAAATAAACTTTTAAAGCAATAGCAGGAAGAAAAAGCTAAAGTATCTCCTGTTGAAAATCAAGAATGGGAAGAAGAAGATGAGCTTATACTTAGGGAAGAAGGTATTCTGAAAGAACCTAGTATTCCTGCTGATTTCACTGACTTGTTAATAAAGGATGCAAACATACATGAGATCCCTACTTTTGAACAAGAGATCATGACAGGAAGGTCAGTTGACATAGATAAAGAAAACTTGCAGAAAATTATTCAGCAGTACAAACAGCAGATGAAATACATGCAAGATGTGAATGATGGGCTGATGATGGTTAACAGAGGGCTTAGAGAAGAGCTACAGGATGTCAACAATCATTTCCAAGAGCTGACAGTAGTATCCAAAGAGGTTCTCAAGAGAAAAAGAACTACTGACATGCACTGTACAAAGTTGGAGAAAATAGTCAAGGACTTGCAGCAAAGAAATGAACAGCTCACCAAAAGGATAGCTGACCTGGAGCAGGAGAAGAAGAAAGCTAAGAGGAAAGCTCAAGCATTAGATGGCATTGCTCTGCTAGCTGAGGTAGCAAAAGAGCTATGAGTCACTTGTTCATTTTAGTTATTTGTTATCTTTTTCAGAAACATATTAGTTAGGGATTACTATTTTTAGAAAAATCATGTTTTGTAATAATTTACTTTTTACTTTACCTCATTGAGTGGATGGAAGAAAGTTAGGGTTTTTGACCCCTAACTGATTTTGTAAAAAACACTATTTAGAGAGGTTAGAAAGTCATTAGAAGGGTTCAATTTTTGGGATAGCTTCAGGAGGTCTTCAGACTTGTTCATGAGTTAAGTATAAAGCTCTTGTATGCATTTGGTGATGAAACTATGAGATATATGACACTTGTACCCTTCAGTTTCTGTGTTGGATTCATTGTTCATCTTGTCTAGTTGCTTAATTGATATACTCATTACTGGTTTATGTTTATATGCTGGTGATGCTTGTCTTTTATGAATGAACTTCAATACTGTTTTCTGTTGGATCTTGTTGAATGTATTATGCATCTTTGTCTTCTTGTGTTTATGATTCAGTTATTACTTTGTTCATGAATGCATTCCCTGTCTTTCTCCAAAAGTTTACAACCACTAAAACATTGCAGAAACCCTAAACCTAATCTGTTTTATTGAATTTTATCTTGAGTGTGTGTTGGCTTGTTTCTCTGGCCTTAGAAACAATTTCTGGCACAAACACAAGGTATCAAAGAATGACAACATTTAAGTTTGAGGGAGATGGATACTTTTCAACTAAAATAACAACTCCTACTTTCCATGAGGACATGAAAAATTATTCAGTTTGGGGGAGGAGCTACTATGCTTGTTGGTTTTCCATTCACATTCATATTTCTCATGCATATTGTTCCTGACATAAAATGTTGAATTTGAATTGAGAATATGTCACAAACCATGCATTGGATCCTCATGAAATTTTTAAAGGGAATGAACAACACTATGAAGAACAAGTGTGGAATGTTTCAACTCAAACCAGGGCACGCTTTTTGAGAAAATGACCATCATCACCTACATCCAATTTGCATTTTCCTCAATATACGTGATGTGAGTTTCTCTAATTTTTCGTGTGGAGATGAATTAGAATGGTCGTTACTTGATTGCAAAATTTTAGCCCAACCTAGTTTGTATTTTGTGAAATATTGGTTCATGAAGTTCAGCTGCAACACATTTTTATTCATGTTCATCTACAAAAGTGAAAAAATTGAAATGGGCATATCTTGCAATTGCTAAGTTGGATTCTCATGATTTTTGGATAAGAAGGGAATAATACCAAGGTGAACAAGCCTGATAATTTTCATCCGAATCTAGTGTATGATTTTCAAGAAAATGGCCATAATCACCTACAGCCAATTTGCATTTTTCACAAAATCTGTGATGTGGGTTTCTCTAATTTTTGATGTGTGGGTGCATTGGACTAATATAAACCTGGTTGAAAAAATTCAATCAAACCCAGTTTTTCATTTGGGAGAAAATTACTTTGAATGTTTTCTATTCAAAAGGCTGCAACATCGTAAAGTATTACCATTTTTCCGTTCCGTTCAGTTGTTCAGATGCAACTCCGTAAAACCTTTTTCGTTCCGTTCAGCTGCAACTTTGTAAAACTTTTTCTGTTCCATTCAGCTAGAACTTCGTAAAACCTTTCCCGTTATGTTCAGCTGCAACTCCGTAAAACCTTTTCTGTTTCGTTGTTCAGCTGCAACTCTGTAAAACCTTTTTCATTTCGTTCAGCTGCGACTTGACCAAATTCATCGCTAAATTTAGCGCTATTTGGGCTACAACTCCACCAACTCTTTGCTAAAACCTTCGCCAAATTCTCTGCTAAAAAAAAAATAAAAGAAGCTGTGACTTCGCCAAATTTCTACTAAATCCTCTACTAAAGAGCTGCAACTCCACCAAATTTTCTGCTAAATCCTTCGCTAAATGACTTTGCCAATTTCTGCTAAACTATCCATTTCTTTTGGTTGCAACTGTGCAAATGGTAAAATGAAGGAACAAGTGAATGAGTTCTTCTAGTTGAATGCTACAGAGGTATTGGGTTTCATGAGGACATGCAACAAGTTCAGTTTGGGGGAGATGTTGGGCCTTGGAATTGTCAATTTTTCCATCACTTATCGACATATATTTCATCCATTTTCTTACCATTATCTCCCATTTATCATTCCATTTTCCATCCATTTGTTGTAACTGTGCATAAAACAACATACTACTTCCATTGATGTTTTAAGTGGTTAATAATGATTATTTTCCGTTATCTTTGATGAATTGAACACTATTATGTATAATTTTACTAATGATGGTTTTTGGAGTGATTTGTCATGTACAGGACGTGTACATCCAGCTGTTACATCCTTAACCAAAAATGCATGCCACATAAGAACGCCTTGATTCATGTCTCGATTTGTGGGCATATGAAAACGAATCTGAAAAATCTGAAACATGAGTTTTGTGCGTAACATCCTCATTTACCTAACTTGCCAGGAAACCGCCCAACAAAGCCACGGTTTGCGATATACAGGTGGTTCTTCGAGAAAGTATTTTCAAGATTTACTGTTGCAGCCGGTTCCAAAGTTTCTAGTAGTTACGGCCGTGCTTCAGCTGTTATAGATCACAAGTTGGGGGTTCAGTTCTTCATTTCCATGAGATAATTTTATGTATAATTATGTAATCAATCTCATTGAGAGGGAGAAGAGAATTCAATGTTATGATGTAGGATTTGATCCAAATCTATTGTAATTATTCATTATGATAATACATGCTAGAAGTTTCTTAATTCTAAAGTTGTAGAATTTCATTATGGAGATCAAGCTCTATTCAGTGGAGGAAGGGCCCTCTTCCCTGAGGAGGTACTGGTAGTGTTGATTGCAGTTGTTTTATTTTGTAGATTTGTTTATTTCTTAATTGATGCTTTCGTTCATTAGATTGATCATAATTTTTTTTATTATTTAGTTCATGCTTTCGTTAAATTTATCATAGTTGTTTTTCTAATTAATTCATCTTGATAGATCGTTGGCCAACATAGCAATTCTTTCAGATTTATGTATTTAGATCTTTCTTCAGAAAGAATTGATTTTATTTTAATTTAGATTTACAACATGATTTTATGAATAGGTTTGAGGATTGGTTTACTTTGAAGAAGGTGTGATATAGTTTACAAAGAGTTTCGATTGCATAACAATAGATAACAATGGCAGGTAGAAATTGTGCTTGCCTATATCTTACACGATAGATTTGAAATAAAAGACTTCCTCAGGTTGATAATTTATGTTTAGCACTTTGCATGTTAAGTTTTAATTAACTGAAATATAGCGGGCCCAACACTCAACATGATTCCCTTAACATTTTGATCAATTTCTAAGCCCAAAAATTGCCTTAGCAATCCTAGGTCTGTCATAGCAAATTCATTATGCAAATAGTTCTTAATTTGGCCAATTGAATTGGTGCAGAAAACGGTAATCAGAATATCATCAACATAAATAAAAATGACCTAAAAATCAACATGATCTTTCTGCAAATACAACTTAGGGTCTGATTTCCATCTTGTGAAGCCAACTAAAAGCAAGAAAGCATCCATTTTTGCATACCAAGCCCTGAGGGCTTGCTTGAGTCCATACAGTGATTTTTTCAGCCTATATACCAGTGAAGGATCCTCTTGGAAACCTTCAGGCTACTGCATATACATATCATCATGTAGTTCACCATGCAATAAAGCACTTTTTACATCCATGTGGTGAACTTCCCAACACTTACTAGCTTCTATTGCAAGAACTAGTCTAATTGAGTCCATCTTTGCAACCGGTGCAAAGGTCTTTGTGTAATCAACTCCATGGACCTGAGAATAACCCTTAGCCACTAATATAGCCTTATGTTTTATATCAGAACCATCAAAAAAAAGTTTGGTCCGAAAGACCCATTTACATTGAACAACTTTCCTCTTGGGAGGAAGGGTAACCAATTCCCATGTATTGTTCTCTTGGAGGGACTAAAGATCATCTTCCATTGCTGACTTCCATCTTGGGTCTGCACAAGCTTTCTAATATGTCTGAGGTGTTAGAATATAATCCGTTAGGATTATTGTAAATAAATAAATAAATAGGAATTTGAATAGTTGCATGGGAAGGTGAAAAGGCTGGTTCTCAACTGCCTCATTGTAATGTATAAATATATGCATTTGGCTATGTAATATATTGAATCGGGAGTTATTACCAACAAGTGGTATTAGAGATTGGCTACCTACCTACCGTAACTCCTACCTGCTGCATTTCATCCCTGGAATTCTACCTACCATTCTGCTCTTTCAGGCTGCCTTCCCATCGCCAGTCTGCCCTCTGCTCTTCCCTCTTGCCAGTGCATTCATTGCATGCGTTACCTGCCTAACCCTAATTTGTAATCACACTCACTCTTCCTCCATTTTTGTGCTGCGATATTGTGGCGATACCTCTCCTCCTCTATGTTCATGTCCATTCCTAGTCCATTGCCAGTCTGGAAAGTCCCTCCGCTGAGGTCGAATATCAATATATTCTTCTAGCTCGCACTTCCCTCCTTGTCTAGACCGTAGGCATTGGCAGTCGCGGTGGGTTCATTGATGATTCTCAAGACATTAAGCCCAGCTATAAATCTAGCAGCCTTCATTGCCTGTCTCTGTGAGTCATTGAAATACGCAGGAACAGTAATTACTGCGTTCTTCACTGTCTGCCCCAAATACGCCTCTGCAATCTCCGTTGAGTATATGCGTGGACTAATACTGCGATTTTATACTGAGATTTTATGAAGAGACTGATACATATGTTGAAGATGGCGCACGCTCTCTCTATATTAGCGTGCCATTGCAGAGTTACGTGGTATAATGAATGTTGAAAACTACGTGACTGCTGCGTGACTGTCGAAGAGCTGCGATTGCGTGGAGCTAAGAGCTGCGTGGAGCTAAGAACTGGTGATTGCCCATCGACCAAGTAGCTACCACCTGTGCGTGAAGGTTGTTTCTCAAGTGCGTGGAGGTGAAGATTCACGCCCTCATTCAATTGGGTGAATACTGTTCTCTTCATGAGCATGGAGACTGCTGCGTGTATGTTGAAGACTGCTGCGAGCTGAAGACTATGTGAAGGAGGCATATATTGCTGCGTTGGAGACTGGTGCGTGTTGGAGACTGCTGAAGGTGTTGGAGACTGCATGTTGGAGATTGCTGAAGGATGCCCTCATTCACCTGCGAGTTTTCTAAATTCTCCTATTGACTGATATGCGAGCTGTGAGTGTATTAATTGCTGCTGTTTAAGACTGCTGGTGGAGAACGTTGCAAGTTCTTGAAGTTACCTGCGTGGAGCTGTAGGTCATTGCACCTTGTGTTTCTGTTGTATGTTTAAATTTCCATTGTAGTAATCACTATTAGATTCTAATAGTGGTTATGTATATGCAATCATGGACCCCATTTGATTCAGCAGCATATTTGGTTGTTTTGTTGAGTTTTGGATTCTCTGCAGCATATCTTCATTTTCTGTAGTATACGAGAGTATGTGAAGACAACACTCCACACACTTATGTGGAGACATGTGTCATATCACTGGCGTACTGAAAAGTATTTGCACTATGCATTTGTTTAACTATATTTTTAAGGAGATTGTTATAAGCTTTTCAAAATCATCGCTTGGAGTTTGCAGAAAACATGTTCACATTGTAAGCCTATTTGTTGCAATAGACTGTAGATTAGAAATCATTGCAAATATTGTTGGTGCATAGAAGAAATTATATTGTGAAGAAAATTTGTAGCTGGTTGACCGTATTGAATTTCCAAAAAAGATTCAGGATTGGTCTAAGAAAGCTTGCAACTGTTGCTACAGCTGCTCCAAAAGAAGAAAAGTTGCAGAACTAGATCCACATCATTTAGACAATCACAATGGCAAGTTACAGTTATGATTGAGGTATTATTGTAATTTTTCATAAGAATATTTGAATTGTCCATGTAAACAACACTCTAAAGTAAATTACATGGAGATGTGTTGAAATCATTCTAATCCTGTGTTTCTTTGAGAGCTGTGCCTCTCTCTCACCATCACCAGTGGTGAGTTATTTTCTTATGAACTTATTGACAACATATTTTCTCTGTAAATCACCTTGGCAGAGACTATAGACCTGCAAGGTTATTGTTTTTCTCTTTGTCATATTAAGTTCATTATTGTAAACTACACTAACAGCTGTAAAAGATGCAATCTTTGGCATCTAGTATTGGTGCTGCCCTTGCCGGAAAAGACCAATCCAAAGACCCTTCCAAGGGAGATTGCAGCAAGAGAGGACCAGGAAGAAGAAGAAACTTCAGAGGCAGAGGGGGCAGAAACAACTTCAACAAAATATCAGCCTTGCAGTGCAAGTGTTGTGGAAAGACTGGGCACACATCAGATCAATGTTGGGCTTCATGGGACTCCATCAAAGACAAGCACAACCAAAAGAAAGATGATAATAAACATCAAGATGCTAGTAAATCTTCTAATTCTGCTCATTGTATTGTTGCACATTGTAATCTTGGATTTAATGAAATGACTTCTCTTTCATCTTACAAATATTGTTGGCTGCTTGATACTGGTGCAACATCACACATGACATTTAGAAAATACTGTTTTGAAGAACTGAATGAAACAATAGATGGCATAGTTTACTTTGCAGATAAGTCAAGTATTATACCAAAGGGAATGGGCACCATTCGACTGAAGATGCCTAGATTCCTTGATTTCTTGTTGAATAACATTCTCTATCTTCCAGAGTTGTAGAGAAGCCTATTGTCCTTGGTGGAGATTCGACAGCAAGGTCATTCCATCCACATGTTTGATGGAATCATTGAAATAAGAAAGTCCTCTGACAACCAAGTCATCATGACTGGATATGAAGATGGGAAGCTGCTGAAGCTCAAGGGTTCATCCGCAAGATTTCAGAACTATGCCTACCTCTCTCAGCATGGAGAAGGTAATATGTCATCTAGCTCATTGTGGCATGCAAGATTTGGTCATCTAAATTATAACATTATTCGTTTGTTGAGAAAGAATGGTGTATTTGGCTTTCCCACCATTCCTAAAGAGAAGAATAAATGTGATGCATGTATATTAGGGAAACATAGTAAGCTGCCATTCCATGAATCTAATTTCAGAGCAAGTAGGAAATTAGAACTAGTGCATTCTGATCTATGTGTCCCAATGCCAACTCCTTCAGCAAATGGGAATAAGTATTTTATGACATTTGTTGATGACTACTCAAGAATGTGTTGGATTCACTGTTTAAAGACAAAATCAGAAGCATTTCAAACATTCAAAGACTTTCATGCATTGATAGAAAAACAAGCACAATAAAAAATTGGTACACTTCGTACTGATAATGGGAAAGAATACACTTCAAATGATTTTGAAAATTATCTTCGCCAACATGGAATTGCACATCAGACTACCGTTCCCTACAATCCTCAACAAAATGGTGTAGCAGAGATAATGAATAGAACCATAATGAATATGGTTCGTTCAATGATGTTTTTCAAGAATGTAAAACTAATGTTTTGGGGTGATGCAGTAAAATGTGCAGCATATTTG
>LPNX010868659.1:128212-185647 GCA_001517045.1 Pseudotsuga menziesii
GAGATGGAGGAGAAGCAGATAATTTAGGTGATGACATGGATGTATCATTTGATTGTGAATTTAATTTATCTGCTAACTTTGAACCAAATTCCTTTGAAGAAGCTTCTACTCGAGTTGAGTGGAAAGAAGCTATGCAGAATGAGTATGATGCACTCATGAAGAATGGAACTTGGAAGCTGGTTGACCCTCCAGTTGGAACCAAACCAATTGGCTGCAAGTGGGTGTACAAGAACAAATACAAATCAGATGGCTCACTTGACAAGCACAAAGCGAGGATTGTAGAAAAAGGCTATGCACAGAAAGAAGTAATTGACTATGAAGAAACATTTTCTCCTACAACAAAATTGGCTACCATCCATACCTTACTCTCTTTAGCTGCTCAGAAAGGGTGGAAAGTTCATCAAATGGATGTGAAGACTGCTTTCTTGAATGGAGAATTGAAAGAGAATGTATTCATGTCTCAGCTAGAAGGCTTTGTTGTGAAAGGAAAAGAACAAAAGGTATGCAAGCTTGTCAAATCCTTGTATGGCCTAAAACAAGCACCTTGCGCATGGTATGAAAAGTTAACCGAGCATCTTTTGAAGTTAAATTTTGAACATTTTGATCTTGATGATGCAACACTGTTTATAAAGAAAGTTGGAAGATATGCTGTGTATCTTGTGGTGTATGTAGATGATCTTTTGATGACAGGGAACAATGAGAGCTATATATCATCCATAAAGAAAGATTTGAAAAAGATCTTTGAAATGACAGATATGGGACATCTCCACTATTACTTAGGAATTGAAGTCACTCAACATCCTAAGTACATATTCCTATCTCAGAAAAAAAATATGTTGGAGAACTACTAAACAAATTTTGCATGATAGATTGCAATCCTATATCTACTCCAATGGAACAGAAAATGAAGCTCACATCAAGCAAAGGAAAAGAATTTGAAGATGCGACCAACTGTCGACAACTTGTAGGAAGTCTTATCTACCTTACAACAACTAGACCAGATATTTCTTATGTTGTTGGCATACTTTCAAGGTTCATGCATAAACCTTGTGAAGGACACTGGTCAGCTGCAAAGAGGGTTCTAAGATACTTGAAGGGGACTCAAGACATTGGACTCAAGTACTCTAAAGTGGATGACTTCAAACTTATTGGGTACTCAGACTCAGATTTTGATGGTGATAAGGAGACAGGAGTATCAACTTCTGGATACACTATGAGTCTTGGATCACCAGTTGTTTCATGGAGATCATGCAAACAGTCAGTTCAAGCAGATTCAACAACAGAAGCAGAATATGTGGCTGCAGCTGAAGCAATGAAAGAAATAGTATGGCTCAGGAAGATACTTGAAGATTTGCAAGAAAAACAAGAGAACTGCACTCCATTGTTGGTCGACAATACTTCTGCAATCAAGCTGGCTAAGAATCCTAGATTCCATGATCGAACCAAACACATCAACACAAAGTATCATTTGATTCGACATCATGTAGAGGCCAAGACAGTCCATCTTTGACATTGTTCCACAAATGATCAAGTTGCAGACATCTTCACCAAAGCGCTTGGACGAGAAAAGTTTGAAAGATTCAGAAACATGCTCGGACTTATGAACACCCCTTTGGATTAAGAAGGGGATTGTTAGAATATAATCCATCATGATTATTGTAAATAAATAAATAAATAGGAATTTGAATAGTTGCATGGGAAGGTGAAAAGGATGGTTCTCAACCGCCTCATTGTAATGTATAAATATATGCATTTGGCTATGTAATATATTGAATCGGGAGTTATTACCAACATGAGGGTTGTAATTGATCAGCATGTAACAGTGCTCAGCAAGGGCACTATCAATAGCAAAATAAGCCTTACTAGTTTGTGATCTAGTTTTCCTAGGCTCTTGGGGATTTCCTTCCAATTCCCTAGCTGCTTGCGCAATTTTTTCATCCCATTTGAGCCTAGATGGTGAGTCATCTACAAAAATATCATACTCAAAAACATTCATATCAGAATTATCAGAAAAAATAGAGCATGTGTCATTACTTACATCTTCGAATGGTTGAGGAGAGGAGAAATCCCCCGGTGCAAGTTCGAAATCAGGAATTGGCTCTTCTTCAAATTTGACACTTCTTTCAACAAATGTTTTTCCGGTGGATGTATCAAAGAGCTTGTACCCATTGCTTTCCTCACCATATCAAACCATGAAACACTCCTTGCTTTGTGGCTATGTTTCCACCTTTCACACACCTAGGTTACATGGCAGAAATCTTGAAGCCACTTGGTGTGTCCTTGGGGGAAGTATCGAGTCAAGGCTGTCACCTTGTTCTTAACTCCTTCGTTTAGGCTCAATTCCTAAGGAAGCCAAGGGGGGTAGACCATATTAAGTTACTAAGGAAAAATTATTTAGTATGATGATGGTATTAAATACTAAGTTTTTGAGGAGTTTCGATTTAACAATTCTAAACAACAAATAACATGATGAGATAATCATAAGTAAGCATGAAAATGACACCCAATCACATATAGATTGAAATAAATAAACAATTGACCAGTGCCTTGAAAATGGAGTTAAAAAAAAATTAAGAGTGCTTGTAAGTGCCGGAATGAATGTTGTGCAATTGTATCTTGGTTAATTTTAAATTAATGTAAGAAGATGAGTAATTTAACTTAGGTGAGGGGACTCCAGATATACGCAGGGGGTACTTGAAGTATGTCCAAAACTAAACCATCACAGCTATGTGCAAGGAATATGTGGGCTAAATGGAGTCTCTAAGGCTGTTGTTCATAATGCACTCGAAGGTGTAACAGAGATCGGTGCCCTGAGGTAACTTTTTAGGAGTTTTTGCTTCCTTTGGGTATTTTACCACCGTAATGGTTTGATCGAGGCATTGGATTTTGTCCTGATGGTTTGTCAATTTGGGGAGAGTGAATCCTAACTATTCTAGTCACTCTAGTTCTTTTGAGGTAGCTTGACTGATCAGACGAATTGCAACCAATTACAGAGCATACACACTGGAGTCTTTGTTATTTTAGTAAATTTTAAAATAGGTGTTCTTGTTAAAAAAAACCCTCCAGGAACCTCTTTTGATCCAAGTGGATATCAATTGGGGAATCAAGGAGGGGTTAATTTTATTATGATTAACAAAACAAATGATGAAAAATGAATAAAAGATACACAACACCAGTTTTCTAATTAGTCCTACCACGCATCTCTTTCCCCTTGCGGGTCAATTGGGAAGTCGTGGGGTAAGTAGTATGATTACTTTTGAAATTAAAATATGGAATAATGCAAAATTATATAAAAGTATACAATACTACATGTCAGTACTAAACTAGAGTAGAAAAAGGAAAAAATGCAAAAAAGTGAAACGAACGCAGATCCCCCCTAGGGGGATGGGAAGCGGGCTCGAAAGATCCTACTCAAAAAAAGATTTTATTTTATTATTATTGGTTACAATATCAGAAAAACTAAAATATCATAAACCTATTGGTCATTATACAAAATGAAATCAAGATCTTACAACTTTCCAAATTTCTTAAATTTTAGTGAAAGGGGAGACCCCTGAGGGGATTTGAACGTTCCCGAGGCCACTTTCGAACAACAGCTTATTTTATTTTCTGTTACACCTGCTGAAAAATAGAAAGAATGTTAGAATAAAATATGCCCAAAATCACTTTAAGAGTACCTTTGGATCAATCTACCTTAACTCAAAAAGAACTAAGTTAAAACTGGCTAAACAGGTGAAAAAGGAACCAAAGAAAGAGAGTTTTCCTTGGGATCTTGGATTTTTGTTTGTGCAGACAATGAAATATGCACTGATTTCTGGATTTAGTATTTTTTAAAACAAAATATGAAATCTAGAGCATGCAACCTACTGATTTTCATTAACTTTCCATGCAAAACAGACAATTTCCTTATGCTAGATCTAGAATGCTTAATGATACTTTTTAGAAATGAGATCTAGACTATGAGATTTGAAATAGAAGATATATGTAAATTTTACTTTGATATAACAGATCCAAATGATAACAAAGCTTCTGAAAACAGTAACCAGATAAGAAAATTGATTTTTTTGAAGGAGAACGAGAGAGAAAGAGTGCTTGAAGCCTAGGAATGTTGGGCTTTAAAGTCTGCTTTGGTGGAACACCGAGGGACTATGTAATTCAGAAGATCTTGAAGATGAGGAATATTTAAACCAGCTTAACCTATTCTACAAGAAAAACCACCTACAACTTAGAAATCCTTGCATAAATAGATGCTTGAAACATAGGTGCTACCGGAAGAGATAATTGGAAAGCATACAATTAACCTTAAAACACATACAACTCCAATAAATATAAAATGTTGGAGCAGGGTCCTGCAGCTATAGGAAAAGCTATTATATCGGGACAAGAAAGTCAAAGATAATAGTACCTGAGTGGCCAAGAAGAGAGAGCTCACCCACTACACTTAAGGCAGTGACAAAGACTGGAGGGCTCAGCTACCCTCATAAATGGAAAAGGAGCAACGGGACGAGGTATTGAAGACAAAGGACAAAGAGGAAGCAGCACATGTACCCATGATTAGCGTTGAGAATCATGCAAGACTGGAGAAAGTTGTGGTTTCACGGAAAGTGGCAGTTCAAGTACAGATAGGACGACTGTCACAAGTTAGGGTTTTGGGTTACTGTTGGGAAAGGCCCACATTTTTGTAATGGAGAGACCTTCGGGCCACCTATAAAAGCATGTATTTTGTATTGTGAAAGGTTAGCTATTCAGACAATTAGCTGGACAGAGAGTCAGTTAGCCTTTTAGTTCATAGGAAGAGTTGAGCTCTGGTTATGTTATTCAGTCTGTAGTTATCTTACTGTAACCAGTAGCTGGCTCCTAGAGCATGAATGTAACAATCCGTGGGGATTGAGAGAGAGAGAGAGATAGGAAGAGAATATTGTAAGAAGGAGAAGAGATCTAAGAGAGAAGGGCTCCCAGCTGTGTGAGTGGAGTTACCCAAAAGATCTCAAGCTACATACTAGGTTGCAGGGAAACTGTGTTTACTCTATCAAGATATAATATAAAAACTAGTTCTTGTGGACGTAACTTCCTTCCTGGGAGTGAACCACGTAAATTCCGTGTGTTGTGTGATTGTTTCATGTGATTGTTCTTACTTATGTACTATCTGCTATATGTTACATGAATTTTGTATATCGGTTAATGAGTATATGCATGTTATTCCTCAATTTACAGTAACATAGAAAGGTTAATAGTGAATTGAATGTATCAAGTATCATGTGTATGAGTTTACCAGTGCTTGATTCACCCAGTAACAGTTACAGTGTTAAGTGATTCCAGTAGCTTCAGTTCAGCAAGTGGAGTAGAGTTGATGTTAAGCATTTTAGACCATAGAGCTAGAGAGAAGCTGTTTAAGCACCTTAATGAAAGACAACTGAGCTATTATACAGGGAGAGAAACCCTTTAGACCTTGTGAGTTTTTTAGCACACTAAGTGTTGTCATAGGAGATATCGCGACATAGGAAGGTGGTATCGCACCATAATAGAAGTTGCAGTGTGAGACATCGCAGGATCCGAGTTAAGCTAAAGGGATAGTTTGCGCATCATCGTAGAAGATGCGATGCGATAGGAGTCACTTCCCTATTAGGGTCAGCGAAGAAGAGAGAACAATGCTTCGCAGAGAGATCCTGTTGGATAAGAAAAGGATATGAGAACCACTAGGATGCCATAGAACCTGGTTAAGGACACTTGAGTCTTCAGCCAACCCATCCAAGATCACTCCGGGTGAGACTTTAGGCCTTTCTGCGGTCTGTCACCGAAAGGGCTAGTGAGCTAGGGGTTTTGTTGGTATAGTTAAAGTAAACCTTGGTCTGCCCAGTTAGTAACCAAAAATTGGTTCCATTGCCGGCTTTGAACACATTGAAGAGCTAATGTTTAGTTGGCATCCTACCAGAGATGAACTCAACCAGTGGGTTGGGTCTAAAAAAAAAGAATTCGCTGCGACAGAAAACAAGAGTCCTACGTTGAGTACAGAGGACTGGCTACAAAAACATATCTTCACAGATCTGCATGAGATATTTTTTGTGACCTATGCAAATGAATTGTATGACTAGTTATCAAATTTGACTGATAAGAATATATTCAAGAATAAAAGACACATTGTCTAGACATCAGAGTTGCTTCAGACCGTGAGGGGCATAGCTAATCCCGTTTCACGGGCAGTCGACTTCTGGCTTGCACATTTGCTGGAAGGCTTCATCACAGAGTTTGCAGTTGATCAATGAAAGAGTTTCAGCAAAGCCGCGAGGTACTTCTTCGAAGGATATCATGGTAAGTACTTAAACTCTTTAAACTTGTACATTAAGATATATTGGTGGATCCTTTTCAGGGTCTCAGATATATTGAACCTATCCAAGTAGAGGAAGAGGTACGTAATATGGAGAGCCTCTATCAGATGATGGCTAATCAAAGTGATTACATCAACCCAACCACAAAAGGAAACATTAGTTGGTGATGTGACAACTCATGCGCATCAGATTCGGAGGTTGGTTTAGAAAACTGGCAGAATAGACTTTACGAAGTCTCAGCTCACAGATGTGCATTTATGACTAGGTCACTGCGATGGATTGGCACAGATATTAAGGATACTTTGTCGTTTGATGGCTTAGCAGATGTCAACGAATTTCTAGAGTAGTTTGAATAGGAAATTCCTTAGGAGCATAGGATGCCAGTTATTAACCTTGCAGTAAGAGGCACACCTGCAAGATGGTGGCATGCACACAAAGAACATATCACATCATGGGATGATTTCAAGAGACTGATGGTGATCAAATTCTCTACTGACAGGGATAGCCTACAGCATAAATATACAGGAGAAAGTGACCCCAGGTCACACCTTCAGAGTTGTGAACAGAATTGGTCGGACATTCCTGAGGATGAATGGGTTCACCTATTCATTCACACTTTAGACCAAGTCCCAAAGAACTGGTACACTGAGACCGAGTTGCGTAGAGGAACCATTACATGGCCACTTATGATAGACAGCTTTGAACTCACCTTTGCTTTTGAATCTGAGTACCCAAGTGTTGATCAGGCCCTAGATGTAATAAAGACCAAGATATTTGAAGGCAGTACCCTATCAGTGTCTGCTCAACCTGATTGGGTTATCCAATTAGAAGATGCGATCTAGTGTTACAACTTCACAGAGGAGTTAGATGAAGAGGATGAGAATCCTAACAGTATCAACATTCCAGAGTCAGAAGGGACTCGCGATTTTGATGGACCAAAGTTAGACATTCTAGATATCATAGAGCCTATCAAGATATAAAAAAATCAATATTGGCACAGAAGCAGAACCAAAGTTTGCCTCTATTGGAGACTATTGGGATGATAAAACAATAGGACACATTGTAGATCTGCTCCATGACGATCAAGACTTATTTCCCACTAAGTTCACAGAGATGAAGGGAATAGTTGGAGATTTGGGTGTCATGTGGATACCATTGAAAGAGGATGCTAGGCCAGTTAAGCAGCGTCCATACAGATTAAATCCACATTATAAAGAAAAAGTAAAGGATGAAATTGATAAGATGCTTGTAGCAGGCATCATTGAGCTTGTAGAAGAAAGCGAATGGGTTAGTCCCATGGTCGTGCAAGAAAAGAAAACCAAAGGAGAAATATGGATTTGTGTCGACTTGCGTAAACTCAGCAATGCATCGCTTCATGACCCATTCCTGACACCTTTTACTGATGAGGTGTTAGACAATGTGGGAGGATAGGAGGTCTACTCCTTCACTGATGGCTTTTCAGGCTATCACCAGATCAGAATCCATCAAGAGGATTGATATAAGACCACCTTTGCGACATAATGGGGCTCATTCCAGTATACGGTGATGCCCTTTGGTCTTAAGAATGCACCAGCTATTTTTTTCAGAGTAGTAGTTGCTGTATTTAAGGAATATATCCATAAATTCATAGAAGTCTATTTTGACGACTGGACTGTATTTGGATTAATTGACAAGCATATAGGAGATTTAAGACTGATGTTCGAGAAATGTAGGCAATACCAGATTTCTCTTAACTTGAAGAAATGTATATTCTGTGCGCCATTTGGTATTTTGTTGGGTCATATTGTTTGCAAACAAGGCTTGATGGTTGATCCTGCAAAGATTTCCATCATTGTCAATCTTCCAGCACCCAACTCAGTTAAGCAATTGAGGACAGTGCTTGGTCATACCGGGCACTATAGAAAATTAATCAAGGGTTATGCAAAGATCACAGCACCTATGGAAAATCTGTTAAAGAAAGACATGAAATTCCTATGGAATGAGGAATGCTAGCATAGTCTAGACACTCTTAAAGAGAAGATGGTTACAGCACCCATATTAGTCTTTCCAGATTGGACCAAATCATTTCATGTACATGTGGATGCATCTGGCATCACACTAGGTATTGTCTTAACCCATCCAGGAGAAGGGGGTATCGATCACCCTATCGTATACTCTAGCAGAAAGTTGTCCACCATGGAAAAGAACTACACCACTACAGAAAGAGAAGGATTAGCTATGGTGTACACTCTATAGAAGTTCAAGAACTACCTGTTGGGTGCCCCATTCAAGATTTTTACTAACCATTCTGCTTTAAAGTACTTGGTCAATAAGCCAGTGTTAGGGGGAAGGATCTACCGATGGTTACTCCTGTTTTAGGAGTATGATTTTGAAATTATTGTAAAACTAGGAAGATTAAATGTCGAATCTGATCATCTATCATGAATAGACTCAAGCGAACAACCAAGTAATCTCGACAACAATTTGTCAGATGCGCAATTGTTTTCTATCCATATCGCGTATGAGTACTACACTGATATCATTCACTTTCTCACTATAGGGTGGGCACCTGTTGAGTTTAATAAGTAGCAAAAGAAGCAGCTAGTTATTAAGGCAGCAGACTTCACTTTAATCGTAGGACAATTATACAAGTTAGGTCCAGATGAAGTCCTGCGCAGATGCGTTATGCCGCATGAGAAGGAGGCCATTATCAGAGAAGCACATTCAGGTACTACAGGAGGTCATGTCACAGGAAAGCCGACTGCGTAGAAAATTCTAACAACAAGATTATGGTGGCCTACATTGCATAAGGATACTAAGGAGTTTTGCAGATGCTGCGACATCTTCCAGAGGGTAGGAAAATCTTCACGAAGAGATGAAATGCTGCTACGACCATAGATTACACTGCAAGCATTTGACAAATGGGCTATAGATTTTGTGGGTACTATCAACCCATCAGGAAAATGAATTGGTGCGAGATACATCATCACAGGAATAGAATACCTCACCAGATGGGCAGAGGCTAAAGTAGTAAGGAATTGTGATGCTGCTATAGCTGCAGAGTTCCTTTTTGAAAACATCATCAGTAGATTTGGATGTCTAGTAATTTTGATGAGTGATCAAGGCACACATTTTCTGAACTACACTATTGAGGCCTTGACAGAGGAATTCCAGATACAACACCATAATAGCACTCCCTACCACCCACAAGCTAATTGTACGGTGGAGGACTTTAACAAGATTCTAGAGAATGCTCTTACTAAGATCTGCAACAGCCAAAGAAATAATTGGGACCTCAGAGTTAATGCTATATTATGGGCTTATAGGACTACATGCAAGAAACTTACAGGACACACACCTTTTAGCTTGGTGTATGGACAAGAAGCTGTTATGCCCATGGAATATATTATTACCAGTTTAAGAATTGCTCATATTACCGAGATAGCTGATACAGATACGATGAATGAAAGACTAGCGTAGTTGCTTGCCTTAGAAGAAGACAGATTCATCGCAGGATTCCATCAAAAAGTGCAGAAGGCACGAGAAAAATATTGGCATGATAGGCACATTAAGAGCAAGAGTTTCCAGATAGGAGACTTAGTGCTCCTTTACAACAGTAAGTTTGTTAAGTTCCCAGGGAAGTTCAAGATGCATTGGTTGGGGCCATATCGAATCCAGCAAGTTACAGAAGGAGGTGCCATTCAGCTCAGTAAACTGAACGGGGAGCTTATTCCTACCTTGATTAATGGTAGTAGGCTTAATCTCTATAGCAATAGCCACTCCACCTCCCAGCCCTAACTCAGACAGTCATGCGTGTAGATGTCCAATGTAGTTGAAAGGATACATCACACTGGGAATTAGTCTACACCAGCAGGTATTCTAAGTATAAAGAATCGCATGAGGACGGTTTATTTTGCGCAAGTCATAGGAGGTTTGTGGGGAAAAAAAAAATTTGCATGAAGCATTTTGGTTCTGAGGATGTGGTGTGACATCGCAGCAAGGCGATGATTCCCTATGCCACGTAGACACTTTTGAAAAGGGACAGAAGGCCAGTCACTTTGCCTTCTGACAAGCAGTTAATCCAAATATGACAGGTATATGTTACCCTAGATTTGGAAACAGTACAATGATTTTCCATATTTGGTAAAATCTTCAACAAGACCGGTGCCTGGACACAAGTTTCAAGGGAAATTTGATCGAATTTCATCAATTAATGAGGATTGGGATGACGGGTGTTGTCTTATCCATGCAATTAATACTGTCGACGGGTCTAGCCTAGATGACCATTTCTTCAGAGATTACCGCTTTTGTTATAAATACACAGGTCATTCACACAGAAGGGTTACTTTTGCGATTTCTGAGAGCTATAGAGAAATTTGACGAGTTTTACCTATGTAGAGATATTCCAGTTACAGAGTGCTGGTTTTCCCCAATTTCGTAGCCATTGCCCGTCCAAAGTACTGCACTGAGTGGTGTATGTTCGAGGATGAACCTTTAGAATACATTGTGAGACGATTCTAGCATGGTGGCCTTGTGTCTGCTATGACGACGCCACCCAAGGTTGTGAAATTAGGTACATCACAGGTCAGACAGATGCCGAGGATGAGGATTCAAGCTCAGATAGTAGAGGATCCCAACCCAGAGCAGGAAGAAGAATTTCATAGGACAACAACCTACATTGTGCCACGAGTCGAGGACACACCAGAGGTAACCATTCCCAAGGGTGCTAAGTTTCCTATTGCGCTACCGACCATTGACCCTCGTGCAAAGAAATATGGAAACCTATTAGGATATGTCCCTACTCTTAAATTTATAGACTACAACTTTGGAGATGGTAAGACATATCCTCAGTTTTGGCCGGACCAGTATCTTACGATTTAGAAGAACCTGAGGACCAATGCAGATGAGTTTGTTCCTATGGAACATGTCCAGATTCTTGAGCGGCTAGGCTTGCTCAATTTATTAAGAATACCACATTTTGGACAAGGTACAGAGGTTAATGTTGTGGTGCGCATGCTACTTTTCCATGTACATGGAGGTTACCTCTAGTTGGGTAACTGGGTTGAATTGAACATCGATCTGATACACCACATCACCGGGCTGTCCAAGACTGGTAAGGACCCTTAGACACATATATCAAGTAAGATCAAGGATTCCAAGCTACCAGCAACCCTAGTTACCAAGTATAACCTACAAAGAGGATGTCGGGCTTATAACCTCACAGCAATAGCAGATGATACACTCAGATTTACAGTCAGTCTGCTTGCAGGCAGACTGTTAACCAAGGTTCACCCAAAAGAAGTCATAGGATCAGTAATTCACCTTGCCATACAAGTCGCAGAAGGTGAACAATTCAATTGGTGTTTATTCTTATTAAATATTTTTACCCAAGATTGTTTGACAGCCCAGGATGAGGAAAACCACCCCTTCCATTTCTCGTGGCTGCTTATATTATGTGCATTCGTTGGGTGGAAGGAGCCACCCCATACCCAGTTTTTACAGCTAGGAAGCGGTGACTGCAGAGGTGCACGCTATGCAAACTTATGGGAGAGTAAAAGCCCAGCCAAGAAAAAGATCAATACGATAGTATTCTATGAATACTATAACCTATTGAAGAGAATCATCCAGGAGAGACCATGGATCAGCACAGAGGTTGTGGACATGTATGATAATCGGCTTGATTTCATGGCGGACTGCCATAGAATCTACCTAGGGACAAAAGGATTTAGAACGGATAACTGGGAAAATGGTTCGTTCAGGATGACAGCGTAGGATGTAGAATACATCATCAAATATTTTGATGAAGAAAGGAAGAAGGCATTAGAAGATTCCGCAGCGGGAAATGTACCAATAGGAACTGCATAGACAGACCCAGGGGACAAAGGAAAAGACAAAGTGGGGTTTGAGAAGACAGATACAATAGAAGTGCCACCACCAGCATAAAAGAAGACAGATACAGTAGAAGTGCCATCATAGGCACAAAAGAGGAAAGATGTAAAAGAAGTGCCACAAGAGGCACCAAAGAAGAAAAAATCCAAAGCCACAAAGACACCTACAGACACCGTACTAAACGAGGATGACTATGAACTCATCCCAACAAGATTGCAGGATGTGATGCGGGACTCATTTGAGGCAATGAAAAAATCGCAGGACAAGCTGCAGAGCATGATAGATAAGTAGCTTTTGGAGATAAAAGCACTCACTGAGAAAACTGACATGATGCAGATTCCGCCAGTCAGGACGATGGTAGGAGAAAGTTCAACACCATTGACTTCCCGCGAGGAAGTCCTTGAAAATGATCGTATCAATACAGTGCTGATACCACCAGGGAGCATTCGATTCCCTGACTCGATTATTGATCTGCAGATACATATTAGACACCCTGTCGAGGTTAATCTGGCGCAATTCCCTATTTATCAATTACATATGATTCAAAAGCAGGTAGCTATAGAGCTCAGAGATAGAGCGCTCGCGACATAGAAACAGAACACTCAGCTGAGACAGCAGTATGCAGAGCTCACTGCAAGATTTCAGAAAAAGGCAGAGGAATTAAGAGTATATGAAGACAGAGAACAGGATCTCAGTTATATCCTACAGAGAATTGCATTAGAGTTACCTCAGCGTAACATTGAGTTTGCCTTACCTCTAATGCAAAAGGTAAGAAGATTTGCAGACAGAGCAACGGCTCTAGAAGAGACAGTGACTAAGATGGAGGATGACCACAAAGCACAGATTGCTGAGCTTGAGGCTTGAGCACCAGGCACACCACAGGAAGAAAATGAAGCGAGGGAAGAGGCCTTTAGACTCACGTCTACACAGATGAAGAGTCACATAGATGACGCACAGTCATTACTAGATGATGTGACAAAGACATGGTCGAAGCTAGATGAGCTCCTAACTAAACTGGAATTGTAGCAGATCATCTAGGACATAGAGAAGGCCATAGCAGCAATCAAAGAAAAAGTCAAGAGCTTAGGATCTCTTGCAAAGATGAAGAAGACGATAGAGATGAACTGGTTGCAACAGGAAGTGTAGCAGTTGAGAGAAAAAGAGATACAATTCAATAACCTGCTTCAACCATATCAAGAAAAAATCACAGAGCTAGTCGATGTGGTTGAGGAGAAGGTTAAGGAGTTCACTACAAGCAAAACTGAATTGATGACATAGGGGACTCCAGCACTAGTCAATCTATGCTTGAAATGGCACAAGAGTGTGTCGAAGCCATGGATAAAGAAGTCACAGGACTTCGGGAGAAACTTACAAAGACTTCATAGGAAGCCAAGGAGAAGCTACAACAGGATAAGCTAGCTTTTAGTGGCCCAGGGATGAGGCACAAGTAAGTGTTAGAGGACTGTTGGAGCAGGTTCCCACAGCTACAGGAAAAGCTGCTATATCAGGACAAGAAAGTCAAATATAAGAGTACCTGAGCAGCCGAGAAGAGAGAGCTCATCCAATGCACTTAAGGCAGCGGCGAAGACAGGAGGGCTCTGCTACCCTCATAAATGGAAAAGGAGCAACAAGCTGAGGTATTGAAGACAAAGGACAGAGAGGAAGCAGTGTCTGCACCCACGATCAGCGCCGGGAAGTGTGGAAGACTGCAGAAAGCTATGGTGTGACAGAAAGTGGCAGTTTAGGTACAGATAGGCCGACTGTCATAAGTTAGGTTTTTGGGTTACTATTGGGAAAGGCCCATAGTTTTGTAATGGCAAGACCTTCGGGGAGCCTATAAAAGCATGTATTTTGTATTGTGAAGGGTTAGCTATTCATACAATTAGCTAGACAGAGAGTCAATTAGTCTGTTAGTTCATAGGAAGAGTCAAGCTCTGGTTCTGTTATTCAGTCTGTAGTTATTTTACTGTAACCAGTCGCTGGCTCCTAGAGCATGAATGTAACAATCCGCGGGGATTGAGAGAGAGAGAGAGAGAGAGGAAGAGAATATTGTAAGAAGGCAATATCAAATGAGAAGAGATCTAAGAGAGAAGGGCTCCTAGCTGTGTGAGCAGAGTTACCCAGAAGATCTCAAGCTACATACTAGGTTGCAGTGGAACTATGTTTACTCTCTCAAGATATAATATAAAAACTAGTTCCTATGGACATAGCTTCCTTCCTGGGAGTGAACCACGTAAAATCCGTGTGTTGTGCGATTGTTTCATGTGATTGTGCTTACTTATGTACTATCTGCTATCTGTTACATGAATGTTCTATATCAGTTAATGACTATATGCATGTTATTCCTCAGTTTATAGTAACATAGAAAGGTTAATAGTGAGTTGAATGTATCAAGTATCCTGTGTATGAGTTTACCAGTGCTTGATTCACCCAGTAACAATTACGGTGTTAAGTGATTCCAGTAGCTTTAGTTCAGCAAGTGGAGTAGAGTTGATGCTAAGCATGTTAGACTGTAGAGCTAGCGAGAAGCTATTTAAGCACCTTAATGAAAGACAACTAAGCTATTATACAGGGAGAGAAACCCTTTAGACCTTGTGAGTTGTTGAGCATACTAAGTGTTGTCAGAGGAGATATCGCAAAATAGGAAGGTGGTATCACACCATCGTAGAAGCTACAGTGTCAGACATCGTAGAAGCTGCAGTGTGAGACATCGCAAGATCCAAGTTAAGCGAAAGGGATAGTTTGCGCATCGTCTTAGAAGATGCGATGTGATAAGATTCACTTCCCTATTAGGGCTAACGAGTAAGAGAGAACAGTGCTTCGCAGAGAGGTCCCACTGGCTAAGCAGAGGGGACAAGAACCACTAGGATGCCACAAAACCTGGTTGAGGACACTTGAGTCTTCAGCCAACCCATCCAAGATCACTTTTGGTGAGACTTCAAGCCATTTTGTGGTCTATCACCGAAAGGGCCAGTGAGCTAGGGGTTTTGTTAGTACAGTTAAAGTAATCCTAGGTCTACCCAGTTAGTAACCAACATAAAACAAGCAAACAGTAAGAGCATAAATAAAACTAGAATAAAATATTACCCTAATAGGAGGGAGCTCTCTCCTTCAAGGCCAACAATTAACCAGCAAAAGCAAAAATAAATAACACAGATTATACCTCATAATCATTTAAAAATCACCATCCACACATGAAGAGCATTACACCATAGATCTTTCCTCCAAAGCTTCTTTATTCCAGAATAATAAACAATAACATAGTACAAGAGCAACAACACCTCAATCCTAGTTCTAACTAGCTTGGAAGAGGTGGTATGAGCTTTATTTATACAAAAACAAGAGATCTAGCCCAGGGGGGGTGCAAATCCCAAGGAGATAGACCACTGTAGATGAAGGAGAGTCCATCAATGCCTGATCTGAAGATGAATTGAGATTCTACTAAGTCTGAATGTCAATCGAAGAGTTGATCTGACTGACACCTCAACCTATGGACTGAAGCATCCACCAAAACTCATCGAGATGAGCCCACACATGTGGAGGAGAGAGGGGGGATAAAATTCCCCATAAAGGAAGCTGAAGTTCAACTCTGTATCCACCCAGATCACCTCCTTTGGTCAAGGATTTTTTAGATCCATTCAATATGGTGCAGATTTGATTGATTTCAATCAAATTACTTGAGAATCCACTGATCTAGGATTTTGGATTTGCTCCATTATTCATCAATTTATTAATTAAAATAATCAATAATTGATTTTTTGGGGCTTTCTGACCTAAGTGATGCAAAATCACTTAAAACTAGGAAATAATGGGTTTATAGGTTTACTGGGTGCTCTTAGCTTGAAAATGAGCACCTACATGACTAAAACGGACTTTCGAGCCCACTTTCATTACGAAACCAATTTTTCCAATTAAACTATTAAAAAATAGCCTAAGTTTTGGAAAAATTAAATTTTAATAAAAAACACTGAAAAAATTTAAAAATTTAAAAAAATGAAAAAACCTAGGGGGACTTGGACATGTTCATGTGACTTGACCATGATGCCTAGCATGTTTATACATTGACACATAGACTCTAATAACCTCAATAGGCCTAAATACCAAGACGACCACCCTAACGTTGGAGGTATTGAGTGAAAAACTCAGAAATCATAAGTCATTTATTCAACAACCAATAATAACCAAGGGAAAAAACACTCTGGGCTGATCAAATTGACAAATAAAGTCTAAGAGACAAAGTCTTTTACAAACACTATCATGCTAGAACATTTATTACAACTCCCCCAAGGGGATACGAACATGTGATATGGTACAACAAAGTTTCCCACAAGCAAGACTGAAGGTCTTCTGAAGTCTAAACAAGTTATCCTTGTCTAGTTCACCAGGCTCACTTGATAAAAAACCACTAAATACAACTTAGGTGGTAACAGGATGCATGGATTTCCTCTTCTCTAGAGGGATTCTTGCCAATGCTTTGTCCTGAATATCCTAAAATTTGAGACATCTCGTTTTTCACCAAACCATGCATCGTAGGGTGTCATCCCTTTCACTGATTTGTGGAATGATCTATTCTAAATGTGAGAAGCACATCTGATGGCTTCATACCTTAGCTTGGGATTAAATTCCATCACTTCTATCATGCAAGTTTCCATCTCTTTGAGAGATGTATTATTTCTCTTGGCCACACCATTTTGCTATGTTGTCTAGGGAGTTGAGTGTTTCATTTGGATGCCACACTCCTAACAAAGTTATTGTAGATTTTTATTCACATATTCCTTTTCGTTATCAGTCCTAAGGATTTTGATCTTCTTCCCACTCTGATTCTCTACTAGTGCTTTCCAAACCTTGAGTTGCTCAAACACCTCAGATTTCAATTTTAGAAAATACACCCAGCAAAATCAAGAGTAGTCATCAATAAATGTAAGCACATACCTAGATCCACCATATGAGAGAGTGGGTAGTGGACCAATCAGATCATAATACATAAACCCAAGTGGTTGTGTTGCTCTCCTTGCCTTCCCTTTCTCATAGCTCTACTCAATATGCTTCCCAATCACACATCCAGTACATGCTCCAGTAGATGGTTGAAATTGTGGAAGACCTTCCACCATTCCTTCTTTGTGAAATGTTTGGAGATATCTGTAATTCATGTGGCAAAATGTCTCATGCCATAGTTTAGAAACCTCATTGGCATGTGAGTGACGTGCTTGATCACTTGAAGTAGGGAGGAAATTAGATAATTTGTACATTCTGTCACGTCCCCATGCCTCCGACCGATGAAGAGAACGCGACTACAAGATTCAAACACCTGGGCTAGGAGCCCCATGAAAATGTACATGCATAAAATTTGCAGAAACAGAATGCTGGAAGAAAATGCATTGCAGTATAACATGCATAAATGCAATTGTTTATCATACACAGCTATAATTATTTATCTTGCATAGCGGAATCAACATGCATTTACACAAGCATTCATTTTAACATGTTCATCATTTTCATATCATTGACAGAAAATATGGTTGCAGAAGTAAAAGTGGACAAGATCACTTATCTTATGATGAACTCCTTCCGCAACCAGCTACGTCGCTGCAACGTTCCACCCAACCATAGGCCAGCATGCTCCTTAATCTCTCAGCAGCGCTGCCACCCCAGAGCTGGGCATGATTCTCCAAGGAATAAGGGAACAAGCAGGCTTACACATAGCCAAGGATACACAAAACACATCCAAGCCAACACAGTTGGGTTTATCAAGCCATCCAGGAGTTGGGAAAGGCTAATTGCTAAGATGGTGAGCTCATTACAGAGCCAAGAACACCTACACCAGAACTAGCCTGACCTCTAAGACACCCAAACACACCCAACACAAGGAATCATTCCCTTCTCTACTACACAGTCCCTCAGGCCCTGCATTCCCTTCCAGTTCTATTCATGGGTGATGGAGAAGAAGGCTATCCCTCTAGCTCTGTCTGTGTGGTTTCCAGCCACCAAGTTTATCAAACAAATCTAAGCCAGCATCCTTGCTCCTCTCACAGTCTAAAGACCCAACATTGCACTCAGGCAATCAATTTAGCTGTCACAGCCTAAAAATGGAAAAATGAATCCCAGGTGGATTACATAGCCCCAAACGTATCGGTCGACATGGGGAAAGAACAACAGTCCCAAAATGTAATCAGCATACATTACCAACATACACGGGGAAAACAACAGTCTGTTTTACACAATCAAAGCCGCTGGGGATAAACATACGCAGACCATAATGGGGACGAATTTACAGTTTCCCGACCGGTGCGTGAACATACATAGTGCCGAACCCACAAATCAGCCCATGAGTAAGGAATGGAGCCACACAATTCTCACGTCCGCAAAGGAAAAACTGCGTGGTAAAACCAGGAAAATCTGGTGCATGAGAAGAATAATGAACCGGCAATGGGGGAGAATGAATGGAGCACAGAGAGGATGCGAAATTGGGCGTGTGTGAGTCTTCAGGAAACTCATGGAGCCCCAGATAAATGTTTGCATGAGACCCAAACCGCCAAGAGCCTGTGCGTGAGGGGAATCAGACAATGGAGATAATGCGTGGCGATGAACAGCCAAATTGTGAGGTTGCGAATTGGAGAGTGTGTGAAGGTTTTTCCTGCCATCGTGAAGTCAAACATTGTGGGTGGAGTGTGCATGTGGGTGAGGACTGACAGTCCTGCCACCCCACTCCCAAAGTAATTAACTGCCTCAACCACCAGCAGCCTTTCTTAATGAAAGTGGTTGGAATAAAACAAAGGGAAGAAGACACATGGGTATTTTCCCTCATTGGCTAAGGTTTGACAAATTCCCCCACATCCTCATCCTTGTGAAAATAATGCCCCATTTGATTTAGTTACCGCGAACGTAGTTGGTCGGGTTCGTTTAATTAATTATAGATGCATATTTACATGATGACAAACATAATATATGCTGCATGCCCCGATATGCCATCGGTGACAATTTAAATCCAAAACATAGCATAACCAACCAATGGTGGGGCCTTGGCCTTTAGCTCCACACCATGATCATTTAGAATATATACATCATATACATCTAATGTAACGAGGTCAAAACCGGGACATTACACATTCTCTCATGATGATCAACATACACAACCACAACAACTTGGTCTGTTGAGATTTCAAAAATGAGTCTACAGAGTCAGGAGTAAATATTAATCTCTTTGGCTCTCCTGTATGGGTCATTTGGTAGAATGACAACAAATTTGTTGCAAGGTATGGTACATATAGTACATCACTAAAGAACCCATGGTCTAAATCAATTCTCCCAATCCCTCTGGTCTAGAGTTCAGAATCATCTCCCATTCGAACTGTTGGGCCAGCATTGAAACTCATGGAGGAGAAGAATTCTCTCCTGGATACCATATGCCTAGAAGCAATTGAATCAATTAGAAAGGATAATAAATTAGAAGTACCTGCCACCAATGCATGAAATTTCTCCTTGCCTTCACTTGAACTAGATTTGCCATCTTTCTTCCTTGCACTGTTAGGAACTAGAATGTTGTTCTTCTCCAGTAGCTGCACCATGGTGTCTATGGTTTTCTTCACACATGGTATTTCTAGATTCCATCCCTTGTGGAAATAAGAGCATTATTCCTTCTCTTTTCCTTTCTTCTCCTTTTGTTTGGGTGGATTCATAGCTCCCTCACTGGATTTTGGTTTTTCTGATTTATTCTTGTCTGACAACTTAGAATTCTTGGACTTAGGTTTTCCCTTTGCTGAATTCGAAATCACCATATATGCCTTCCATTAAAATAATTTAAAGAGTGTCAGCATGATGTGGGTAGCCTCCATTAGTTCCTGTGCTGATGGTGGTGAAATTGCTAACTGGTTTACACACAACAATTCGATTTTATCTGGAATTCACTAATAAAGCAGCTCAAATCCACTAAGAATTGGGTCTGCACCTCAAAAATATCCAAACAGCTCTGATACCATGTGATAAATTAAAACCATCAAGTGATTAATTCAAACCACAAGAGAATCTAGGAGCGTTAGTGAGGTTCAAAAATCAAATTTGGGTGTCAGATTCAGCAAAAACCATCAAATTACAGATAAATTACACACAATGATAGTTGGAAAACAAGATAATTTTGGACTGTATAACACTAAAATTGTTATCAACAACTTTATAAATACATAATAAGAGTTTTGAATGGATTTGGAAGCCAATTGTGAGTAAAAAATCCCAAAATTGCGAAATTGGCATCAAACTCCCCTAGGTGGGTCAATCTCATCCCAAATCTCTCCAAATAGCCACAAATTTCTGAAGTGGCATGGATGATGTGTTCTGGGTCAATGATTACACGTTGGATAATGTGGGTGTGGAAAAATGGATGGTTTAGAGTCTCAATGCAACATTAATTGCACCAAATCAAGCCAAATTTGGGAAAAAACATACTCTAGTGCTCCAGGTCAACTTGCCTGTCTACATTCAATGAATGGGAGCATGCCAACAATAATGGTTGTGCATATGTGTCTGGTTGACTAGGATGGAGTACCCATGTGGGTCATAGAACCTCAATTTAACATGGATTATGTCCACCTAACCACCCCTAGTCCACCTCATAGTGTATTAAAGATTTAAAAAGCAATAAAATTGACTAATTAGTGTACTGAGGTACTAATGATGGATTACTGTTCTAAAAATCAGGCTAAATTAATCTAATTAGACAGTATGGTCAAGGGAGGATTAATAATCCTAGCACCACCCCTGAATCTTAACTTGGACAATTGTGGGCTCTGGTAACAAGACCATAGGTCACCCAAATACAACATAAAATACAGTAAAAATTGATGCTTAATACAATCGAGGAAATAGGAGAAAACCTCATGGGAAACCCCCCCTCAAAATAAGCAGAAATACAAATTTTGAATAAAAACTTGTGAAAATTTTTGTTGCTATTTGTAGCACTATGCAACAGCAGTATCTTGGTTCTTCTGTGCAGGTGAACCCATGAATCCAAACAAAGTTTTTATGTCTAGAGGAATATGCCTCTTTGGAAGAAGAACAATGTACTCAACTAAATCAGAAATATAAACAGCTACATTGTGAGAACTAGACCCATGTAGAGCAGCTGAAATCAATTGAAGAGAGAGAAAAATTTCTTGAGAATTAGAACCATGTGAGGAAAACAAAAGAATGAGATATATGTGAGCCTTGAACAACAAACTATGAGTTGTAAAATCATCCCCAAGTGTTAGGAGCAAGTGTCTAGGTAGATGCAGAATGTCTTCCTTTTTACTAGTTCTGTGAGGAGATGAGCATGTGACCAAAGGTAGAGAATCCCTGGGACTGTGGAGAGAGAATGCTTGAGATCCATAATATGATATTTATTTATAAATAACCAATATTTCACAAAATATAATATAAACAAACTCATAAGAGAAAACTAACATCGAATCCTCAACAACAAAATTGAAGGAGACTTGCAGTGCTTGATTTGTCACACCAAAATTGAAGAAACCTGTTACAAGCAATACTATCAGTCTTGAATCTTAAAACCTGAACTACATATTATCATATCAGAAAATAAATCATATCCAAAAAGGCTCATATCAGATCCAAAACTGTGAAGTGAAATCAAATCCCGAGCAGCAATTTTGAAGGAGAGTTGCGGTACTTGTTTCTTCACACCAAAATTGATTAGAAGAGCTAAGAAGTACTGAAAGCTCATGAACCTGAAATATTGAACCAAGTAATATCATATCAGATCCAAATAATATCATATCATATCCAAATAAGTCCATATCAGATCCAAAAGTGTGGAATGAAATCAAATCCCCAACAACAATTTTGAAGGAGATTGTTTTTGGATTTTGCTCTAAAAGTGTTAAATAAATCATTGGTCACGTTTGATATGTGTTTTACCAAGTTTTTTTCATGTAAACAGGCGTTAGTCTCATGTGAGGGAGATTCTGGCAACTGTTCTGGAAACTGGATGCAAATTTATGGCAAATGATAATAGTGAGGGAAATAAGGCAAGATTTTCGGGGAAGATGTTCTAAATTAAATATTATGGAGCTCGTGGAGACACTGGAATGAAGACATATGCCGAAAATCCAAAGATTGCTGTTACAGAGAAGAGTGGGGATTTTCACGATTACACAGGAAATTAGGGCAACCCATAGATCTCAAGTTGTTGTGGTGCCTATGGATGACAGTCTGTGGATTATAAGCCTAGAGGTTGGTGATGTGCTAAAGTTTTGTGATGTAAGAGGCAAAAGACGCTTATTAAAGATTACTGAGAAGTTCCCCACCTCCTCTGCCACTTGCGATGCCATTGTATGGAATTCTGCAAATGTCTCCTATGACCTTCCATCTTCGCCTTCGTGTTTCTCTACACTTGAAACAAAATACAATGCAACATCATCTGATGTGAGCAGATTGAAGGTATTAGCATTGCAATCAGATACTTTGGTCAATGTTAGCACATCACCAGGTAGAAATGAAGACATGTTTTTAGAAACCTCCTCAAAAATTGCAGAAGAGGCGTCAAGCCCAGCAGGAATTGGTGTTTCCTTGTCCAACAATGACAAGAATAAAAATCTGTTATTTTATAATAATGCCTGGTTTCCATCATCATGTACTGACAATATTCATATACAAAGGCAAGCATTTAAGAGGGGAACATCTTCCACCAACATGGACCAAGATTCAGGTTCATTGGCCTGCATTGCATGTGGAATTTTGGGCTTTGTGAGCATGGTTGTAATACAACCTTGTCAGGAAGCAGCTAGGAAACTCTTGCCTTCTTACAGTAAACTTGCCTTTCCTTCTTACAATAAACTTGACCAGAAATATTTGGAGACTTTTGGCATAGGGAGTGGCAGCTGTGATGTTGCTTGTGGTGAAATTACAGCTACATATTCACTATCACTAATTTTAGATGAAAAGATGGGTATGGACATTGAAAATGTACAACTTGATAACCATGGAGCTGCATTAGCATCTACTGCAAAAATAATGGCATATACCAATTTGTCAGATGAGGAAGGTCACAAACACAATCTTGTAGATTTTCCAAATTTGTCCATCTTGAAAAATAATTTGGCTACATACCTCTGCATGAATAATTTATCAAATGACATAATGGCATCATGGTAATTGAGAGCTAAAGAAAACAATGCAGTAGTTTGTTCAACGAATGCATTTGTGACTTGTGAGGATAATGCTTGTGAAGGGCATTCAAAGTACTTGTCTTCTGCTATTTGTCTAGAGAATTCACCTGGTGCATACAATAAAAAAACACACACATGCTTATGGAGTTGTTGCTGAGAATATCAATTCAGTAGATATTGGGCATTCTGAATCAAAGAAGTGGAAAGAATCCCCAAATTTATCAACTTTGAATGATGCAAGCATGCCAAATTCATTTTCTGTCTGCAGTGCTTCAGGAATGCCTCAAGTTTCATCTCTAGATCTTTTGGCAGTTACTTATGGTGATTCAGTAGATTCTGATGAGGATGATGATGCAAGTCAAGCAGCTAATTTTTTTTTTATTTTTTTTGTGGACTGCCTAATAGTGCAAGAACTTGTGAAAATGGTCACAAGCTATTTGGCATTGCAGATGCTACTCGAATTGATGTTTGTGCCCAATGTCTGTCAGGTCATCTTTCTTCCTCCACATTAGTTGCAAAAATAAATACAAAAGAAACTCATGATGACCTTATATCAGCAGGAACTGAATCAAAATATAGATCTTCATTTTTCTATACAGGCCCGAAGGATTCTTTAAATATTTCAATGGGAAAGAACAAAGATAACATGGGAGAAATGTCAAACAATTTACGAAACCAATCCTCAAAAAGGAACATAATGTGCCACACATTTGTTGCTGACTGTCAGGAGAGCTCTCATGAAGAACTCAATGTTTTTGAGACTCATATTTCTATTATACTAGAATGAAATCAGAAACAGAAAGGTATTTTGACTCCACCAGTTTGTCAAGTTAGTTCGAATACTTTGAATAAAATAGACAAAAACTTGAAAGAAACTTCAAGGAGCAATGCTCTGCCCAGCAATCAATGTGCCTATATTGGAAGAAGATATTCAAGCTCAGTAAAGTAGGATCCAGTTCACAGTGAAATGCACAGATCACTGAGAATGCTGCTCAGTTTTTCCTGTTTTGGGTTATTGAAGTAAAATGCCGACCACGAGCTAATGGAGAGGAATTGTTGAAAACAAAAATAGGTTTTGGTTCATAAGATACTCGTATACAAAAACTTGTATCACTTTTGCAACAGCTATCAAGGTTTGAAACATTCAGTTTAAGCTTTGCAGCCTATTTTTCAGGGATTTTAAATATTTAATATTTTCCTGTTTTAGTGTTCATTTTGCGGGGAAGATTCTGATTGATTGAAGATGAATTTTTAAAACCAAAGAGAGGTTTGTGTCCACCACGGACCCATTTACAAAAACATTTTTTCAGGTTTTACACGGGTGTCACCAATTGAGAAATATGGTAGCTTCTTTGACACCTATTTTCCAGAAATTCGCCATATTTTCCAGGAATCCGATTTGCTATTTTTAGTCAATTAGGCCGATGTCCATGGAAGCTATTCTGGCTCGAAGGTTTGCACCTTTCAATTTTTCTGATATTCCAGGTTTTCCAAATTCAGTACCTATTATGGATGTTTGGGGAGATTGTCTTCCATGGTTTAGAGAAAGCAAAGAGGATAATCCATCAGATCACCTCATCAAATTTCATCAATGTATGGTCCAGTTAAATATCTAGCATGAAGATGTGCTCATGAAGATGTTCATGTATTCACTGGACCAAGATGCACGAGATTGGTATTTTTCTCTTCCCGCTGCTACCATTTCTTCACTGAAAGAATTCCACACATGCTTTTGGAAACGTTGTATGTATATGTACTCAGCTGAACTCTTTTTGAAATATTGTTGCGATCAGGATGATGTTTATAACGCAATTTATGATTTAAAAAATCATGATGATGAGTGCAATCAAGGGTTCAAAACATGTCATGAAGAAGTTGAAGTTTCAGAATTTGTTGGAGATGAAAAGGTAACATTTTCAGATACTGTTGTCAAGGAAGAATGCCATGATCATTATGATAATCAAGTTGTTGTTTTAGTTCAGGTTGAGGATTATTCAAGTGATGAGATAAGTAGAGATTGTTTGGAATATTCTCATAATGATTTCAACAGTCTTAGTAACCATTTGAATGCTAATCCTTTTGAAGATCAATATCTAGTTCAACAAACTGTTGGAAATCATTGTTGTGTTAAAGATCAACTTTGTATTGAAGGAAAAGATGAACCTTTAGCAGCATCATTCGAAATTTCTCAGAATAATCCTTGTTATGATGAAGAGATTAGGGTTCCAAGACAAGAATTATGTGATGAATTAGATTCTATTCCTTTTGGTTTTGATAGTAAAATCGATGAAGTCCAGGCTGTTCACATTTTTTCAGAAGTTACTTTTATTCATGGTCATGATAAATCTGCTGTTCAAAATCATTATGAAGATGGTCTAATTTTTAATAAATATGATGATGAAATTGAAAAGAAAGACTCATAAATCTGTGAGGTGTGTGATATGTCACAATCTGATCAGCAGATTCAAGAATGCATTCAGTCTATTATCCTTGAACTGCAAAAGCCAATGCATGACAGTTGTTCATTTGAAGACAGTGGGGAAAAGGAGGTTCAGCTTATTAACATTATTAATGATACTATCCAAAAAAATCCGGAGCAAATTCAGGCTGATCGTGATGTCTTTTATCGCCAATGCCTGATTGATATTCATGGAACAAAATATTGTTATGGACAACTTGTCTTTTTCATAGAGCAAGAAGAGGTAACTTATGGAAGTTTTTATGATCCAATAGCAGATTATTTAGAGTCAATACCAGGTTATAAATATGTTATTTCAGAGACACTATTTGATGAAAGTGAGTATAAGTTGTTAGATCATTGCTCTTCATGTTTTCCAATATTTCTGATTATATATATATTTGGAGTTGGAAACAAGTTTTGGTGGGTTGATCAAATTTTTTCTTGGTTACATTGGAAATGGGATTTCGATTTGATTCAGTAGATGGAAGGCTCCTCAGAGAAAGAGATTTGATTTTCATTGTATATATCAGTTTGTGAAGGATTGAATAAAGACTCCATAGCCCAATGGATGTTTTGCAGAAAAGCAGGCAGTTTTGGTGACAGAAGGCACTGGTCTACAGGTTCTTGAAGCCTCACAGGGAGGACTTCATCCCGCAGCTGGAGCCAGATGTTAAGTCAGGAATTTGTTTCTTCAAATTTTAGGTTTGATTGTCATTTTTATTTTATCTTGCATATTTGCTTGAGTTTACTCTTTTACTTACTGTGGAAATTTTTTGATTTTTAGTGAAGTTTTCAATTTTTACCTTCATATTTTTATTTAGTTTTGTTCTTTTAAGCTTTTGAAGGGTTCTAAAGGTCAATATATTGAATAATGGATTCACAAATCATATCATGAGTATAGTTTTCCATTTGAACTGTATTCAAAATGAAAAAAATGAGTAAATAGAGCCAAAATTGAGTTTAAATTATTCTTGTAGGGCAACTGCCAAAAATTAACACTGCGGCACTACAGGAAAATCGTTTTTTGCCAGAATGGTCATTTTTCAGTCCCATTTTTTTGGGATTTCGCTCCTAAAGTGTTAAATAAATCATTGGTCACGTTTGATATGTGTTTTGCCAAGTTGTTTTCATGTAAACAGACGTCAATCTCATGTGAGGGAGATTCTGGCAACCGTTCTGGCAACTGGATGCAAATTTATGGCAAATGATGATAGTGAGCGAAATAAGGAAATATTTTCGGGGAAGATGTTCTAAATTAAATATTATGGAGTTGGTGGAGACACTGGAATGAAGACATCTACCAAAAATCCAGAGATTGATGTTACAGAGCAGAGTGGGGGTTTTCACGGTTACACAGGAAATTAGGGCAACCCATAGATCTCAAGTTGTTGTGGTTCCTATCGATGAAAGTCTGTGGATTAGAAGCCTAGAGGTTGGTGATGTGCTAAAGTTTTGTGATGTAAGAGGAAAAAGATGCCTATTAAAGATTACTGAGAAGTTCCCACCTCCTCTCCCACTCGCCATGCTATTGTATGGAATTCTGCAAATGTCTCCTGTGACCTTCCATCTTCGCCTTCGTGTTTCTCTACACTTGAAACAAAATACAACACAACATCATCTGATGTGAGCAGATTGAAGGTATTAGCATTGCAATCAGATACCTTGGTCAATGTTAGCACATCACTAGGTAGAAATGAAGACATGTTTATAGAAAGCTCCTCAAAAATTGCAGAAGAGGCCTCAAGCACATCAGGAATTGGTGTTTCCTTGTCCAACAATGACAAGAATAAAAATCTGTTATTTTATAATAATGCCCAGTTTCCATCATCATGTACTGACAATATTCATATACAAAAGCAAGCATTTAAGAGGGGAACATCTTCCACCAACATGGACCAATATTCAGGTTCATTGGCCTGCATTGCATGTGGATTTTTGGGCTTTGCGAGCATGGTTGTAATACAACCTTGTCAGGAAGAAGCTAGGAAACTCTTTCCTTCTTATAATAAACTTGACCAGAAATATTTGGATACTTTTGGCATAGGGAGTGTCAGCTGTGATGTTGCTTGTGGTGAAATTACAGCTACATATTCACTATCACTAATTTTAGATGAATTGATGGGTATGGACATTGAAAATGTACAACTTGATAACCATGGAGCTGCATTAGCATTTACTGCAAAAATAATGGCATATACCAATTTCTCAGATGAGGAAGGTCACAAACACAATCTTGTAGATTTTCCAAATTTGTCCATCATGAAAAACAATTTCGCTACAGACCTCTACATGAATAATTTATCAAATGACATAATGGCATCATGGCAATTGAGAGCTAAAGAAAACAATGCAGTAGTTTGTTCAACGAATGCATTTGTGACTTGTGAGGATAATGCTTGTGAAGGGCATTCGAAGTACTTGTCTTCTGCTATTTGTCTAGAGAATTCACCTGGTGCATACAATAAAAAAGAACACACACATGCTTATGGAGTTGTTGCTGAGAATATCAATTCAGTAGATATTGGGCATTCTGAATCAAAGAAGTGGAAAGAATCCCCAAATTTATCAACTTTAAATGATGCAAGCATGCCAAATTCATTTTCTGTCTGCAGTGCTTCAAGAATGCCTCAAGTCTCATCTCTATATTTTCTGGCAGTTACTTATGGTGATTCAGTAGATTCTGATGAGGATGATGATGCAAGTCAAGCAGTTAAAAAACATTTTTTTTTGTGTGTGGACTACCTAATAGTGCAAGAACTTGTGAAAATGGTCACAAGCTATCTGGCATTGCAGATGCCACTGGAACTGATGTTTGTGCCCAATGTCTGTTAGGTTATCTTTCTTCTTCCACATTAGTTGCAAAAATAATGACAGAAGAAACTCATGATGACCCTATATCAGCAGGAACTGAATCAGAATATAGATCTTCATTTTTGTATACAGGCCCGAAGGATTCTTTAAATATTTCAATGGGAAAGAACAAAAATAACATGGGAGAAATGTCAAACAATACACCAAACCAATGCTCAAAAAGGAATACAACATTCCACACATCTATTGCTGACTGTCAGAAGAGCTCTCATGAAGAACTCAATGTTTGTGAGACTTAGATTTCTGTTATACTAGAATGAAATCAGAAACAGAAAGGTATTTTGACTCCACCAGTTTGTCAAGTTAGTTCGAATACTTTGAATAAAATAGACAAAAACTTGATAGAAACTTCAGGGAGAAATGCTCTACCCAGCAATCAATGTCTCTATATTGGAAGAAGATATTCAAGCTCAGTAAAGCAGCATCCAGTTTACAGTGAAATGCACAGATCACTGAGAATTCTGCTCAGTTTTTCCTGTTTTGGGTTATTGAAGTAAAATGCCGACCACAAGTAAATGGAGAGGAATATTTGAAAAAAAAAGAGGTTTGTGTTCATACGATACCCATATACAAAAACCTTTCTCAGTTTTGCAACAGCTATCAAGTTTTGAAAGATTCAGTTTAATATTTGCAGCCTATTTTTCAGGGATTTTAAATATTTAATATTTTCCTGTTTTAGTCTTCATTTTGCAGGGCATATTCTGATTGATTGAAGATGAATTTTTAAAAATAAAGAGAGTTTTTTTTCCATCACAGATCCATTTACAAAAACCTCTCTTAGGTTTTACACAGGTGTCACCAATTGAGAAATATGGCAGCTTCTTTGACACCTATTTTCCAGAAATTCGCCATATTTGCTAGGAATCCGATTTGCTATTTTTAGTCAATTAGTTGAGTTAGTTAGTTAATGTAACTGCTAGGTAGTTTCAATTTCATCCTAATGAAAGGGAGATAGAACTACTTCTTTGTAATTATAAAAGGGGGACAAAGGGACTGAAGAAGGGTTGGATTTTTGGGATAGCTTCAGGAGGTCTTCAGACTTGTTCATGAGTTAAGTATCAAAACTCTTGTATGCATTTGATGATAAAACAATGAGATATATGACACTTTTCACCCTTCAGTTCTATGTTGGCTTCATTTTTCAGCTTGTTTAGTTGCTTAATTGATATACTCATTACCGGTTTATGTTGATATGCTGGTGATGCTTGTCTTTTATGAATAAACTTCAATATTGTGTTCTGTTGGATCTTATTGAATATATTATGCATCTTTGTATTCTTTTGTTTATGATTTAGTTATTATTTTGCTCATGAGTGTATTCCCTGCTTGTTCCCAAAGTTCATAACCAAGAAACATTGCAGAAACCCTAAACCTAGTTTGTTTTATTGAGTTTTATTTGAGATTGTGTTGGCTTGTTTCTTTGGCCTTGGAAACAATTTCTGGCACAAACATCTTTGGTGCCATTGCCGGGGACGAAGTTGAAGACATATATTTATTGGGATACTTATCATTTTTACTGGTTTTAAGAGGTGGACTTAAACCAGCATTTTATAAGGCTATTTTTCACCAAAGTTTGACACAGTGGCTACTAGAGGAGTTGGAAGAATTAGAAGGTTTCAATCATCCCCAGCTTTATGCAGCCCTAATTAATTTGAACTACTGTCACCCCTTTCTCTTTCTGAGGAGAAGAAACTAAATCTGTCTTGACAAATTAATTGGTGAATCCACTATTTCAAGATGCATAGGCCGATGTCCATGTAAGCTATTCTTGCTCGAAGGTTTGCACCTTTAAATTTTTCTGATATTCCAGGTTTTCCAAATTCAGTACCTATTATGGATGTTTGGGGAGATTGTCTTCCACGGTTTAGAGAAAGCAAAGAGGATAATCCATCAGATCGCCTCATCAAATTTCATCAATGTATGGTACAGTAAAATATCCAGCATGAAGATGTGCTCATGAAGATGTTCATGTATTCACTAGACCAAGATGCACGAGATTGGTATTTTTCTCTTCCTGCTACTACCATTTCTTCAATGAAAGAATTCCACACATGCTTTCGGAAACATTGTAAGTATCTGTACTCAGTTGAACTCTTTTTAAAAGATTGTTGTGAGCAGGCTGATGTTTATAGCACAATTTATGATTTAAAAAATCATGATGATGAGTGCAATCAAGGGTTCAAAACATGTCATGAAGAAGTTGAAGTTTCAGAATTTGTTGGAGATGAAAAGGTAACATTTTCAGATACTACTGTCAAGGAAGAATGCCATGATCATTATGATAATCAAGTTGTTGTTTTAGGTCAGGTTGAGGATTATTCAAGTGATGAGATCAGTAGAGATTGTTTGGAATATTCTCATAATGATTTCAACAGTCTTAGTAACCATTTGAATGCTAATCCTTTTGAAGATCAGTGTCTAGTTCAACAAACTGTTGGAAATCATTGTTGTGTTAAAGATCAGCTTTGTATTGAAGGAAAAGACGAACCTTTAGCAGCATCATTCGAAATTTCTCAGAATACTCCTTGTTATGATGAAGAGATTAGGGTTCCAAGACAAGAATTATGTGATGAATTATATTTTATTCCTTTTGGTTTTGGTAGTAAAATAGATGAAGTCCAGGATGTTCACATTTTTTCAGAAGTTACTTTTATTCATGGTCATGATAAATCTGCTATTCAAAATCATTATGAAGATGGTCTAATTTTTAATAAATATGAGGATGAAATTGAAAAGAAATTCTCAGAAATTAGTGAGGTGTGTGAAATGTCACAATCTGATCAGCAGATTCAAGAATGCATTCAGTATATTATCCTTGAACAGCACAAGCCAATGCATGGTAGTCATTCATTTGAAGACAGTGGGGAAAAGGAGGTTCAACTTATTAACATTATTAATGATACTATCCAAAAAAATCCGGAGCAAATTCAGGCTGATCCTGATGTCTTTTATCGCCAATGCTTGATTGATATTCATGGAACAAAATATTCTTATGGACATCTTGTCTTTTTCATAGAGCAGGAAGAGGTAACTTATGGAAGTTTTTATGATCCAATAGCAGATTATTTAGAGTCAATACTAGGTTATAAATCTGTTAGTTCAGAGACACTATTTGATGAAAGTGAGTATAAGTTGTTAGATCATTGCTCTTCATGTTTTTCAATATTTCTGATTATATATATATTTGGAGTTGGAAACAATTTTTGGTGGGTTGATCAAATTTTTTCTTGGTTACATTGGAAATGAGATTTTGATTTCATCCCGTAGATGGAAGGTTCCTCAGAGAAAGAGATTTGATTTTCATTGTATATATCAGTGTGTGAAAGATTGAATAAAGACTCCATAGCCCAATGAATGTTTTGCAGAAAAGTAGGCAGTTTTGGTGACAGAAGGCATTGGTCTACAGGTTCTTGAAGCCTCACAGGGAGGACTTCATCCCACAGTTGGAGCCAGATGTTAAGTCAGGAACTTGTTTCTTCAAATTTTATGTTTGATTGTCATTTTTATTTTAGCTTGCATATTTGCTTGAGTTTACTATTTTACTTACTGTGGAAATTTTTTTATTTTTAGTGAAGTTTTCAATTTTTACCTTCAGATTTTTATTTAGTTTCGTTCTTTTAAGCTTTTGAAGGCTTCTAAAGGTGAACATATTGAATAATGGATTCACAAATCATATCATGAGTATAGTTTGTCATTTGAAATTTATTCAAAATGAAAAAAATGACTAAATAGAGCCAAAATTGAGTTTAAATTATTCTTGTAGCGCAACTGCCAAAAATTAACACTGCGGCGCCACAGGAAAATCGTTTTTTGCCAGAATGGTCATTTTTCAGTCCGATTTTTTTGGGATTTCACTCCTAAAGTGTTAAATAAATCATTGGTCACGTTTGATATGTGTTTTTCCAAGTTTTATTCATGTAAACAGGTGTCAATCTCATGTGAGGGAGATTCTGGCAACCGTTCTGGCAACTGGATGCAAATTTATGGCAAATGATGATAGTGAGCGAAATAAGGGAAGATTTTTGTGGAAGATGTTCTAAATTAAATATTATGGAGCTGGTGGAGACACTGGAATGAAGACATCTGCCGAAAATCCAAAGATTGCTGTTACAGAGCAGAGTGAGGTTTTTCACGATTACACAGGAAATTAGGGCAACCCATAGATCTCAAGTTGTTGTGGTGCCTATGGATGAGAGTCTGTGGATTAGAAGCCTAGAGGTTGGTGATGTGCTAAATTTTTGTGATGTAAGAGGCAAAAGACACTTATTAAATATTACTAAGAAGTTCCCCACCTCCTCTGCCACTCACCATGCCATTGTATGGAATTCTGCAAATGTCTCCTGTGACCTTCCATCTTCTCCTTCATGTTTCTCTACACCTGAAACAAAATACAACGCAACATCATATGATGTGAGAATATTGAAGGTATTAGCATTGCAATTAGATACTTTGGTCAATGTTAGCACATCACCAGGTAGAAATGAAGACATGTTTATAGAAAGCTCCTCAAAAATTGCAGAAAAGGCTTCAAGCACAGCAGGAATTGGTGTTTCCTTGTCCAACAATGACAAGAATAAAAATATGTTATTTTATAATAATGCCCGGTTTCCATCATCATGTACTGACAATATTCATATACAAACGCAAGCATTTAAGAGGGGAACATCTTCCACCAACATGGACCAAGATTCAGGTTCATTGGCCTGCATTGCATGTGGAGTTTTGGGCTTTGTGAGCATGGTTGTAATACAACCTTGTCAGGAAGTAGCTAGGAAACTCTTGCCTTCTTAAAGTAAACTTGACCAGAAATATTTGGAGACTTTTGGCACAGGGAGTGTCAGCTGTGATGTTGCTTGTGGTGAAATTACAGCTACATATTCACTATCACTAATTTTAGATGAAAAGATGGGTATGGACATTGAAAATGTACAACTTGATAACCATGGAGCTGCATTAGTATCTACTCTAAGAATAATGGAATATACCAATTTGTCAGATGAGGAAGGTCACAAACACAATCTTGTAGATTTTCCAAATTTGTCCATCATGAAAAACAATTTGGCTATAGACCTCTGCATGAATAATTTATCAAATGACATAATGGGATCATGGCAATTGAGAGCTAAAGAAAACAATGCAGTAGTTTGTTCAACGAATGCATTTGTGACTTGTGAGGATAATTCTTGTGAAGGGCATTCAAATTACTTGTCTTCTGCTATTTGTCTAGAGAATTCACCTGGTGCATACAATAAAAGAAAAAAAACACATGCTTATGGAGTTGTTGCTGAGAATATCAATTCAGTAGATATTGGGCATTCTGAATCAAAGAAGTGGAAAGAATCCCCAAATTTATCAACTTTGAATGATGCAAGCATGCCAAATTCATTTTCTATCTGCAGTGCTTCAGGAATAACTCAAGTTTCATCTCTAGATATTCTGGCATTTACTTATGGTGATTCAGTAGATTCTGATGAGGATGATGATGCAAGTCAAGTAGATAAAAAATATTTTTTTTTTTGTGGACTGCCTAGTAGTGCAAGAACTTGTGAAAATGGCCACAAGCTATCTGGCATTGTAGATGCCACTGGAACTGATATTGGTGCCCAATATCTATTAGTTCATCTTTCTTCCTCCACATTAGTTGCAAAAATAAAGACAGAAGAAACTCATGATGACCTTATATCAGCAGGAACTGAATCAGAATATAGATCTTCATTTTTGTATACATGCCCGAAAGATTCTTTAAATATTTCAATGGGAAAGAACAAAGATAACATGGGAGAAATGTCAAACAATACACCAAACCAATCCTCAAAAACGAATATAACATGCCACACATCTGTTGCAAAATGTCAGAAGATCTCTCATGAAGAAGTCAATGTTTGTGAGGCTCAGATTTCTGTTATACTAGAATGAAATCAGAAACAGAAAGGTATTTTGACTCCACCAGTTTGTCAAGTTAGTTCGAATACTTTGAATAAAATAGAAAAAAACTTGAAAGAAAATTTAGGGAGCAATGCTCTGCCCATAAATCAATGTGGCTATATTGGAAGAAGATATTCAAGCTTAGTAAAGCAGCATCCAGTTTACAGTAAAATGCACAGATCACTGATAATTCTGCTCAGTTTTTCCTGTTTTGGGTTATTGAAGTAAAATGCCAACCATGAGCTAATGGAGAGGAATTTTTGAAAAAAAAAAGAGGTTTTTGTTCATAAGATACCCATATACAACATCATGTCTCATTTTTTCAACACCTATCAAGTTTTGAAAGATTCAGTTTAATCTTTGCAGCCTATTTTTCAGGGATTTTAAATATTTAATATTTTCCTGTTTTAGTGTTCATTTTGTGGGGCATATTCTGATTGATTGAAGATGAATTTTTAAAAACAAAGAGATTTTTTTGTCCATTACGGACCCATTTACAAAAACCTCTCTCAGTGTTTACACAGGTGTCACCAATTGGGAAATATGGCAGCTTCTTTGACACCTATTTTTCAGAAATTCGCCATATTTGCCAAGAATCCGATTTGCTATTTTTAGTCAATTAGTTGAGTTAGTTAGTTAATGTAACTACTGGGTAGTTTCAATTTCGACCTAATGAAGGGGAGATAGAACTACTTATTTGTAATTATAAAAGGGGGACAAAGGGACTGAAGAATGGTTGGATTTTTGGGATAGCTTCATGAGGTCTTCAGACTTGTTCATGAGTTAAGTATCAAAACTCTTGTATGCATTTGATGATAAAACTATGAGATATATGACACTTTTCACCCTTCAGTTCTGTGTTGGCTTCATTGTTCAACTTGTCTAGTTGCTTAATTGACATACTCATTACTGGTTTATGTTTATATGTTGGTGATGCTTGTCTTTTATGAATGAACTTCAATACTGTGTTCTGTTGGATCTTGTTGAATATATTATGCATCTTTGTCTTCTTTTGTTTATGATTTAGTTATTATTTTTCTCATGAGTGTATTCCCTGCTTGTTCTCAAAGTTCATAACCAAGAAACATTGCAGAAACCCTAAACCTAGTTTGTTTTATTGAGTTTTATTTGAGATTGTGTTGGCTTGTTTCTTTGGCCTTGGAAATAATTTCTGGCACAAACAAATATCATATTAGATCCAAATAAGATCATATCATATCCAATAAAGCTCATATCAGATCCAATATTTTTCTCCACCAAGATGGTAGATGCACAATTTTTTCCTTCTTCAAAATTCTGAATATTGGTGGATGCAATCATGTAGAAATTTGCTGGAAGCTCAAGATCAATGAGAGTGCTTGGATCACTCCTACAATATGAAATTATTTCCAAAATATCCAAATATTTACAAAATATAATATCAACAAACTAATGAGAGAAAACTTACATCAAATCCCCAACAAAAATTTCGAGAGAGATTTTTTGTACTTGTTTCTTTACACCAAAATTGATGAGAATAGAAACAAGAATTACTGAAATATTGTGAACCTTAGAACCAATTAATATCAGATCATATCCAAATAAGATGATATCAGATCCAATAACTTACATATCAGATCCAAGAGTGTGTTTGACGGAGATGGTAGATGCACATTTTTCTCCTTCTTCAAAACCCTGAGTATCAGTGCATGCAATCATGTAGGAATTTGTTGGAATCTCAAGATCAATAAGAGTGTTTGGAGCACTCCTATAATCTAAAATTATTTCCAAAATATCCAAATAATTACTTATATGCACACCATCAACATCACTAGAGACAAAGAAATCAAATTCCTCTCCCTTTCCTAGAGCAATCACTGGTAAACTATGCACATAATTTATAATAGAAGAATCACTGGAGAATATTTGCATAGAATGGAAGGAGCTATTTTCTTCAATAACAGAGATTCAACTGTATTCTTCTATATCATCCATGTGAGGAGATGAGATATCAGAGATCTCATACACTTCCAGAGCAGCAGGAGAAGGAGTCACTCCAAGGAGACTTTCTTCACTTCAAATTGACTATGAGAAAGATAATGCTTCTTCTTCATCTTGAAAAACTTCATCAGAGAGAGTATAGGAAGATAATTTTGAGTAAAGAACTCTTGTGGTTCTAAATATGCTCCCCATATTGTTATAAAAATCCTCATTGTGCTTCCCAAATATTCTATCCAGTTCTGTCCAGAGATCCTTTGGGTATTTTGCAAACTCAGTAAGCTTTATAAGCAAGCTAGGAGAAAAAGTCCCACATATTGCTCCATGTTTCCACCTTTCACACACCTGGGTTACATGGCAGAAATATTCAAGCCACTCGGTGTGTCCTTGGGGGAAAGTCTTGATTCAAGGCTATCACCTTGATCTTGACTCCTCCATTCAGGCTAACTGCTAACGAAGCCAGGGGGTAGACCCTATTAAATTACTAAGGCCAACTAGTTAGTGTGATTGTGTTATATTAATTAGGAGTTTTGAAATGAGCCAGTGGAAACAAAAGATAACAAGATGGAAGATTTAAAGCATATAAGCATAGTAATGATACTCAATATATATATAATTGAAAGAATTGATCAAAGTAAATCACCAGTGCCTTGAATAGAGTCAACAGAGAAAATAATGTGCTTACATGTGCTTGAAAGAATGTTTTGCAAATGTCTCTTGGTAGATTTTAAATTAATGTGGAATGTCAATGAATTAATTTAGGCGAAAAGGGGACTCCAGATATACCTAAGGGGTACTTGGAGTATGTCCAAAAGTGAACTTTCATGGCTACCCACAAGGTGTTTGCAGGATGGAATGGAGTCTCAGAGACTATTGTTCATAATCCACCTGTCAGGGTGTGATAGAGATCAGTGCCTCGAGGTCACTTTCCAGTTTTTCCCACTCCTTTGGGTATTTTGCCACTGTTTACAATTTGTTCAAGGCGTTGGATTTTCTCCTGATGGTTTGTCAATTTGGGAGGTGAAGAATAATTAATCTATTCACTCAAGTACTTTTGATGTAGCTTGAATGATCGGATGAACTACAACCAAGTACATAGCATATAGACTCGAGTCTTTGTTATTTTTAGTAAATTTTAAAAGAGGTGTTCTTATTAAAAAGAAAAACCTCTAGGAACCTCTTTCGGTACAAGTGGAACTCAATCAGGGACTCAAGGAGGGGTTTATTTTATTATGATTATTAAAACAATTATGAAAATGGAATCAGAGATACACAACACCGGTTTGCTAATTAGTCCTACCACGCATCTTTTTCCCTTTGCGGGTCAATCAGAAAGCCGTGGGGTAAGTAGTATGATTAATTTTGAATTGAAAATATCAAAAAATGCAAAATATTATCAAAGTATACAATCCTGCATGTCAATACTAAACTAGAACAGAAAAAAGGGAAAATGCAAAAATGTGAAACGGACGCAGATCCCCCCAGGGGGGTGGTGAATAGGCTCAAAGAGCCTATTCAAAAAAAAAATCTTTTTATTAGCAGTAATTACAATATCCAAAAACTAAAATTAATCCACATGGTCCTTATATGGAATGAGACCAAAGGTTTACAAATTACAAAAATTTGAAATTTTGGAAGACGGAGACCCCCTGGGGGGTTTCAGATGGTCCAAAAATGATTTCCGGACAGCGCCTCCTCTTTTGTGTTACACCTACTAAAAACAAGAAATATTATAACATTTAAATATTCCCAAAAGTGCTTTGAAAGTACTTTTGGATGAACAAACATTTTACCCAAAAATCCTAAGTTAAAACTAGAGTTTAAAGAAGCATAAAAGTAACCAAGGAAAGCAAGATTTCCTTGGGATATTGGACTGATTTTGGGGCAGCCAATATGAAACAATTAAATTTTTGAATATAAATTTTTAGACTCCAAGGAAAAAACCATCCATTCAACAATCTTTAGATATATTTTCACAGCCTTGAAAAATGACAATTTTTACTAAAACTAGATCTAGAATGCTTGTAAATTTTCTTTTAGGAATGAGATATAGTTTATAATCTTTAAGGAAGCAAGATATATGTAAAATAAACTATGAAATTGATATATCTAAATAATTTTAAAGCTGCAAAAAAGTAACCGGACTGAGTTTAGAAAAATTTGAAGGAGGAAAAGGAAAAGAAGAGCATTTTTGCTGGAAGCCATGAAGATCAATCGTAGAGCTTTCCAGTGGAATGTCAAGGGACTATGAATTTGAATGGTTTTGGAGAGAATGAATAAGAAAACTAGATTATAATCCTCTCCAAGCTAGGAACCTGCAACTGAACCAAAGACTTGCCAAAATACTTGTGAGATCTGGTTAATACATACATAGAGATTTCAGAATAACATGCATATAAACTTATAAAACATGCTGAATATAGATCTCTAAACATCCATCAAAAAGGAAAAAGACGGCCAATAAAATTATTAACAAACTCTTTTCCTATCAATATTATAATAAACTTATTATCAATCTTAGCAATGAATCCACAAACAATCAACAAATTATGAACATAGATACAGGTTACCTCAGTGAAAAATGGCAATCCTCATCCACACATACAATGACATGACACCATCTTGCCTCCAAAGATTCACTTTATTCCAATAGAAAAATATATTACATATCATTACAACAGCAATGGCTCCTCAATCCAACTCTAACTAGCTTGGAAGAGGCAGCCTAATCTTTATTTATACACAAAATTGAAACCCCAGCCTAGAGGGGGCGCAAATACCAAGGAGATAGACCACAGTAGCTGAAGGAGAGTCCATTAATGCCCGATCTGAAGATGAATTGAGCTTATACTGAGTTTGAATGTCAATCGAAGGGCAGATTGAGCTGACATATCAACCTGCTGAGTGAATCATCAACCACAGAGCTCCCAGAAGATCCCACACATGTGGAGGGGAGAGAGAGGACACAATTCCCCATAAAGGAAGCTGAAGTTCGACTCTAGATCCACCTAGATCACCTCCTTTAGTCAAGGATTTGTTAGATATAGTCAATCTAGTGCCGATGAGACTAATTTCAATCAAATTAGTTGAGAATCCATTGATCTAGGATTTTGGATTTACTGCATTATTCATCAATTTATTAATTAAAATAATCAATAAATGATCTTTTGAGGGTTTTTGACCTGAGTGATGAAAAATCACTTAAAACTAGGAAATAGTGGGTCTATAGGTTTACTGGGTGCGCTTATCTTGAAAATGAGCACCTACATGACTGAATCTGACTTACACACATGTGGGCTCTTTTGGGAGCTTTGTGGTTGATGATTCACTCAGCAGGTTGATGTGTCAACTGAATCAGCCCCTGTGTGGTAGTCTCCCACCCCCCACAGGATGGGCGAGCAATCCTATGTACACTTTTATCCTTTTTCGGGAACAGGAGACTACTAACGAAAAAGAGCCCCCACTGGAGTCTTCTTCATGATTTCAGACTCTCTAAAATTGAAAGCACCATCGAGAATTTACCTTCTCGGGCTCACCAAAAATCCACAAGATCGTACCATAACGCTGTCCCTAGACACCAGCCCACAGAAAATAGCTTGGCAGTATCCCCACATTGAGTCGCCTTTGTTCAGAGTACTCTACAATGTGTCTTACTTGGATCCCATCAGTATCAAAAGTGTCCACCTCCTCTAAGTATTTCCATCTGCAGCGACATTCTTGGTATTACAGCTATGATCCCATTCCCATGAGCTAAGTGTCATTTGCTTCCTAGTCCGCCCTGCCGTCATACTCTGAACAAAGGAAGTTTGAGTCTCCCACTCCCCCCCTGCCCTTTTTCAGTTTTTCCCTTCCCTCTCCTCCCCCCCAATTTAGCGATTCAGTCCACAGATTGCTTCACATCTTTCAGTTCTCCCTCGTCCTCCTGGTCAATGAAACATCATTGCCTTTACTAGGGGCAGGTCTCCCTCTGTCAATGCCAACACACATATTCCAGAGGATAGACCTAGAGGTCCCTGTACCTTGGTTTCATTTACATCATTGATGATTTCCTTGGACCACTTGAGAGGATTCCTTAGTGCCTCTTGGGATGGTTGTTTCTCACGTGCTTAACTTCAACTCCATCATCTCATCGTTGATATTCGTACAGGGTTTGTTCCACACAGTACTTGGTCGAAGACCCCAGATGTCACCCAACTCTAACACATTGGTGAGTCCACTTGAGGGACCTAAACAGGTTATATCCCTTGTGATTTCCGGGTTGCATTGGAGACAGTGATCAGAAGCCCCAGCAGTGCTTCGATATACCTTTATGATTGATATAGCATACTTGTACCATAGAGACTCTGACTCTCAATCAGTGATTCTATACAGCTATGTACCATTCCATATCTAGCAGACCATCAGCCATGAAGATATAGCATTCCATGAGAATGTCATGAGTCCAATGTACCATATCATTATTGTAATCAACCTCACATGAGAGGCAACCACCATTGTAACATTAGTTGTATATGATCGGCTATTGTATTTTAGAGCATAAATCAAATGATTATTTTGACATTGTCATGAGCATGGGAATGCCCGCCTCATCCATATACATGTCACACATTTATTGTATCTCACCCATTGATGGGAACCAAATTAATACAAAACCAAAAGCCACCATGCCCCATCCCTGGAAGCACCACCTCTCAACAGCAAAACCTATGATGTCCGTTGGCCATACATTTAGCTCCTACCCTCACACATTAGGGGGCAATCTGTTAACCCAAAAATCCTCCACATAGCTCTCATTAGCCTACAACACCCAAGGACACCATCTCACAACACTCATTTCACTCCATAAGACCTTCCATGACCTTCCATTTGACCCCCACACCTCCAAAAGAGCCCAAAGATGAAGAAAAGGGCTAAAAACCTCAAAAAAGAGTCAAAAATAGACCCCAGGAGCTAAAGCCCTCAAAAAGGGGCTAAAACCCTGGAAGGGGCTAAAGTTAGGGTGAAAGGGGCTAAAGGCCCAAAAAAGGGGCTAAAGCCTTGACCAAGGGCTTAAAACCCTAAAACCCCTTGGAAAAAATATATAAGGAGGGTGGGGGGTCACTCTCAAAACACTCCTCACTTGCCTATTGTTATTCTACCTATGGACGCTTTGAGACCTCTTGCTCTCAAACCACCCACTCTCTCCCTCTTTCATCTCCATTTCCCCATTCTATTGCTCCCCAAACAAGAGAGAGGTGCTCCCATGAGCTAGGGCATGGTGGCCCATTTCCACCGAAGTGAGGTATAACTTATTTTTATGCATGTTCATTTGCTTATTTTGTTTTCTAACCAATATTTTCATTTGCAAGTTTTTCATTAACTTTGTTTGTAGGTTGTTTCATAGTAGTATAGGTTTATTTTGCAGGTTTTGGAGGTGGAACCCTATCCCACTGTGTGCAGAGGGGTTTAGAAGGGCTGCATCTCCATATTTCTTTCTGATTTGCTCTTATATGTAGTTTACAATAGCTACCATTTACTTGTTCTACTATAGCTTAGCTTATCTTCAATTCGCGGCTCTATTTTTAGTCATTTTTACTTCCGTTTTTTACTGTTTTCTAAAGGTAGGAACCTAGCCTTGTGCCCTATAGGCACATGGGAGCCATTCTTACCCCTATAGTGAGGAGAAATTCTCACTATAGCTTTGGCAACTCCCCTGGGTCGATCCCATAGGATCCTTGGGAAAACATTTCAATTTTTTCAAGTTTTTCAGTTTTTACCCTAGTTTTCAAAAATGTTCTATTAGATTTGTTTAAATTTGCTTTATTTCTTGTTTTCTATCAGTGTCAAAGCCTATCCTAGGTCGACCTAAGACAGACTGACCCAGTACCAGTTACTATTGGCTAGATTTGATCGTGCAGCACCAAAAACACCCTTTTTCAGAGCAAGTCGCTCTTATTGGGGGAAAAGGTGAGGGAAGGTGCACTTAATCCTCAGACAGGTGTGACTTAAGCCTAGGAGCTCAAGTTGTGGCTATTTCAGAATTTTGTGCAACCCCTTCTCTCATTTCTAGAAAAATATCATGGCCCCCTCATGGGATTTGGTCAGAAATGTGTGGCCTATTACACAGAAGTTGTTTTTTCAGTTTAATTAGCAGTAATTTCCAGTTTTATAGGACTGTTAGTGCGGCCCAGCTGCCTCTGTCCACCATTATAGGCATCTGTTTATTCTAGTTTTCAATTTTTGCAAATAAATCAATGAACAATGTGTATATGCTAATCCAATCACTAAGGCTCAATAAAATGAATTAGCCTAACTATAATTAACATAAAATTAACCATCTTGCTTCACCCTTCCTCCTCTATCTAGTCATCACCCTTCAGGGTATTCTGGGATACAACGAAGGGAAAAGCTCGTATAGATCTAGGAAATCCATGGCATTTTCCCCAAACCATTAAAACCAGGTGACCTGGAAGGTATGGGGGGTAGAGAAGGAGGGCTTCTCACGATGCTAAGCATCCTCCCTACTTGACCAACCTATCACTTGGGAGGTCACCTGAGGATATATGGATGGGCTTAGTCCCATTGTGTTGAGATCCTAGCACCTTCTCTTGGTTGAAGAAGAATACCACTGAGAGGTAGACACTTAGTTAGGTCAACAATTCAGGGTTAATCACCATATTTGTTTACAAGTTTTTGTTTACATTTGCATTTAAAACCATGATTTGAACTCTACCATGAATTCATAAACCATATTGCAAACCAAATACTAGAGAAAAGAAGCAAACCATCACACCATACCAATTAATTAACCCAAATCAGTTCATGACATTGAGTAAGCCTTAAATTTACCAAATTTACACTAAGTTCAATCAAACTCTACAGTATTTGAGGACATAAGTCCCTGGAAGATTTAACTATGGGAAGTAATCAGGCTTTGCCCAGAAACTCATTGTGAGGAGTACCACAGGAACCCAAGAGTAGCTAGCCCCTGAGACGAATTGCCAAGCGAAACAGGCAACGACCCCTTTCGATTGAGTAGAGTTACCCATGAGGAACAAGCCAAGCACTATCTTCTGGCAGTCTTGGTCACCAAGAGACCACCTTCAGCCAGTAGGAAGCCATTGAAACTGGGGTCCAAATTTCATACCCACCAGTTTCATACACACAAGCAAACATAATTGATCGTTCATGATCTTCCTCACGCCTAAGAGGCAAACCACCACCATTTGGAACACTCAATTGGCACCCTCATAGCCATTCTCAGCGATCTCTAACACCATTAGAGGGCCACACAACCTCTATTTATTATTCAAACCCATGTTAGTCTGAACTAGACCTCCATGCCTCACCATCTAGCCCCATGGATACTGCAAACCCGGATCTGTTTTCTGGTCTAACCTTAGCAAGTGTACCCATGTCCACATCACAACCAATCACCCACAACATGGCAAGCGGCCCAAGCATAGTCATGCATACTATCATTATCCAATTGCGACCACCCATAGTGACTAGCCAAGCTAGTCCAGTGGCCACACATGGGGGCAATGGCCCCTCTACACACATTGTCCCACCTGCCACACAGGGGGCCAGTGCACCAACCACCCACATTGCCCCTACCACCATGCAGGGGGGCAATGCCCCTGCCACCCATACCATCCCACCCATAACACTTGGGGGCATTGTCCCATCTACCATGGTACCACCACAAGCACTCCCAGCCGTGCATATGCATTACGCACCGGCAAACCCCACTCCCATTGCAGCCCCATCCCACATCAACTTCGGGTCAAATCTACCATTCATGGCCTGCTTGAACTTTCCTGACTTGGCTAGATTGACGAATGACCCCATTTGCCACCAATATTTTTGGCAACCCATGCCAACTAAGATGCCATCGGACATCCCAAATTTTGAAGGCAACGCTGGGGAATGTCCCCAAAACCATATAATGACATTCCATCTATGGTGCTCATCCAATAGCATCATAGAAAACTCCATCAGGTTGAGGTTGTTCCAACGTACCCTCACAGGTGTCATGGCCAAATGGTATATTGAGCTGCCACAAGCCAAGTACCCCGACTTCAACTCCCTAGCCTTCATGTTCCTACAGTATTTCCAACTCCCTGTCAGATATGATGAGGGGGTGGAGATCCTGCTATCATGTTGCCAAAACAATGCCACCCACATCACTGACCATATCCATGACTAGTGGTGGCATCGTAGCTTATGTAAGATACAAATTGATGACAGGATCGTCTTGGATTAGTTCCTCAAGACTTTGCTCCCACCCATCGCAAAGGATGTCGAATCTAAACATCCCCAATCTGAAGAAGAGGCCATATTGAAGGCCCAACAATTTGACCTCATCTATGCCCAGTTTGGATACTTTTACACTATCATTCTAGATGCTCCCTATCCAAGTACCTCTTACCGCAACAGATTGGGGGCATCCCATGCAGTGGATGGCATCATAGGGTCAGTCTCCCAACAACCATAGCCTTGACCAACACCACCTACTGCAGCACCACAACCAAGCAACATGGCTAACGTCGCTTACCAAAACCAAGCTCCAGACTATGCTAGAATGTTGTCTCAGTCTGGAGAAACCACCTCTTATGCACAACCTGCGCCACCGTAGAAGGCCCAGGCCATGGCTTGGCCAACACAACAGTATGTGGGGCAAATTCCCACATTCATGGCACCACCACCCCCACAAATATACTATGCACCACTAGTGCAACAAGTTCAAGCCCCTGCCCCCACTCCACCTGCTCCACCCACACCGTTGGGACAAGTGTTCATACAATAAAACCATCCCAAGTAGCCTGACCCAAATAATCCACAAGGACAAGCTAGAAATAACTGGCCTTGCAACCAAGGAAATAACCAACCCCAGGGAGGCGGTTAGCAACCAAACCCTCCTGATAATGCCTTGGCTAACCGGCCAGCCCAAAACCCCCCATGACAAAATGCACCAAGACGCAATGCTCCATTGCACACAAAACAACCTTGTACACTCTATGATGGTTATGGGCATTACACATTTCAGTGTCCCCTCATGGCTCGCACTAAGCAAGCCATTCAAAATGAGGCCCAATAGGCTGCCAATGCTCCCACCTAAGCCCAACCCATCTAGGCACCACAAGGACCTCCTCCCATGGGGATTCAAAGCCCACTACCAGTCCAAGGATTGGTGGCAACCGCTCCCCCTCCCTAGGCCAATCCCAACACTTTTGGGGCACTGCCTACTACCAAAACTGGTGTTCACCACCTGATTACCATGACCACTGACGAGGTCAACTTACACACTAGATGAAATCAGTATGGCACCACCACTGAACTTGCTAACTCATCAGTAGCATCCATGTATAAGACAACCAACCTACCTCTCTAGTTACCCCCGTTTCCATCTCCCCCCATACATAGAATTACCAATAACACCACAGCTAGAGCTACGGTCAGCTAGAGCATCGTGGACGATTTGTCCCAAATTCCAACCACCATATCTACTCTTGAGGTACTTAAAATGTGCCCAACACAGCGAAAATCCTTAGTAGCCGCTCTAGGCGTAGTAGACCCTTTCGATTCCAAGCTCATCAAATTTGACATGGAGAATGAAGAGCCGCACATGCCCTCCACTATCGCCTTCCAAATCTTGATATCTATCCAGAAATTGGTTATGCACCGATGCATACTAGATGAGGGGGCATCCACATGCGTCATGTCTACCTTGGTTTGGAAAAAGCTTGGATCACCAATTCTGCAATAGTCCTCCATGAATCTGCGGGCTTATGATGGACACTCCGCTAAAGCCCAAGGAATCCTCCCCCATGTCCCCATCACGTTAGCTAGGAAGACAATCATGATCGACATCGAGGTCGTCAACGCTCAACTGGATTACAACCTCCTCCATGGGAGGATTTACATGTACACCATGAGATCCATTGCATCAATTGTCTTCTACCTCATGATGTTCCACCATGAAGGGAAGATTGTCGTGGTTGACCAACTCACCTACCATGATCCGCAAGGGTTAACAGCGCCTGCCAATGTTATCTCTACCATCACCACCACTGAACCACAAGGGGTGACCACACATGCTAACATCCTCCCTACAACCAACACTGTGGCTGAAAACATACTAGCTTCCCCACCATTGAATGTGGGCCCTAGGTTGTTTACCGATCCCACCATGACAGCTCCTTTCTCATTGGTGTCACCACCACCGACACAAAAGTAAACTGTAGACTTGTGTATGGTCTCATCAAGCACCACTGCACCCAAAAAAAAACCACATCCACAGCCCCAACCACAATCACAATATCTTATGTAGCCACAATGCCAACAGTAGCCACAACACCACCCACAGCAGCAGCATTACCCACAGCTGCAACCACAACCTCACCCCCACATGCAATCGGCTAGGAATTATGTGGGCTCATATCTAGTCCATACAATTCCCTTCCTCTTTCCCCCACCTGGTGTCATGAGCAAGCCAGTCATGGCCACCTTAAGCCTACCCAACCTTACCTTGGGGATCCCGGTGTGGTGTTTGGATCCACCAGCTCAACCAGCCATGCCCCAGGTTGTATTAACTCTGGTGCAACCTATTGCGGTTGAGTCTTGCCCCCCACTCGGTCCCCATAAGCCAACCACCACACCTGCGCCTGCATCACTCCAACCCAAAAGGGCAAGGGGGAAGAACACCAAAGCCACCACAGAACCATGACTAGTCCCACTTTGTGCCATCTGTGAACAACAGGGCCATCCAACTTAGGATTTCCCTGAAATCCCAGTAATCCATGCACATCTAGATGACATGGATACAAATGGAAACATCCCCGTGGTTGAACTCCCAACCGTGCCACTAGTCAAGAACAAGGCATTGACGACAAAACATGCTTGCACCCTTTGCAGCTTGTATGGACATTACTCCCACCATTTCCAAGACCTGCCTAAATTTCGAATGGCTCTCGTTGACCTCCATCAAAATTCCCTTGAGTCTGAGATCACCTTGATTGAAGAAGTTCATCCCCTGCTTCCTTCTTCAGACACCATGTCCATTTACATGATGTCCAGTTCTACAGACCCTCTTGTCTCCACCATCATCGATGGTCCATTAGACCTTTCACTTCCATTGTTTTCATAGCCACAGCTGCAACTTCAGTTACAACCTTAACCTCAGTTACCAGGGAAACAATGGGGTTCATTCTGGATCAACATGATCCTTTTTATTTTTATTTTCATTTTTATTTTCCTACCATCTGGGATAGTGAGTAAGTATGCCTTGGAAACCCTCAATCTATAGGATTTCACATTAGTAGATCCTGTGTGGTACCTTGAACCACCTACCCTACCTTTGAGGCCTCAACAGTCGCCAATTGAGATGATGTTGTACCTACCTCCAGGTCCATCAGAGACTCCTCCTGTCTCCAAACCTACCCCTCTTCCTCCAACAAAGACTAGGGGAAAGGCCACAAAAACCACAACCAGTACCATTTACATGATCTCTAGCACCATTCACTCTTTCGTCTCATTGACCGTGGAAGATCCACCTGATCTATCCCGACACCACTTACACAATGATGGAGAGATCTGTAAGACCACCTTTGGTTTTACCCAATTCCATTTAAACCATAGTGTGGAATCGGTTATTCCCATAATAGACCAGATTTCATCATCCTGCCTTGCCAATGGCCTTCATCTTGGCAAGGGGGCATACCTCTTCGCTGACTCAGATGGTTGACTCTTGAAGAAGTGATGCAATGGGCTCCTCCTCAAGAGATATTATGTCTAATACCACCACTATGAGTCCCTTATAGTGTATTTTTTTCTCTTTCTTGTTTTTCAACATGTTTTAGCACAAGTCAGGGGTAGCACCATCAACTGCCAGTCAAAAGTCACCCGAAACCTATTCGAGACACCTCTCACACCTCCGGGATCAAACTTTCATTTCCTTATGAGACCATTGTCTCATGTTTAATAAGTTAATTTTGGGACCATTTCCCATAAGTCACCTCGGTTCACGAGCCATGACATAACGATGTGAGTGTCTATGGACCATTACTCATATCACATTGCTTGATTGCAACTCATGTGAGTGATCGGGCCGTCACCTGTTAAGGACTGTACCATACTTTACTTTTTATAGTTATAATTTTATTTTCCACCACACCTTATGCATACATCTAGACCATCGTCAATGAAACCTTTTGTTTTTCTTCCATGTATTTGACATAGAAGTGTCCTCGGGACACCGCCCGTTTAGAAATGTAATTTTATCTTTTATTTGTATTTTTAACACATATATTGTCTTTCCTTTTTACTGCACCTTACGCGGACCTCTGGACCACTTTCCACAAAATGTTTTATTTTCTTGCACGTATTTGGCATAAAAATGCCTCCTTACTTGTACTTACATCGCATGTGGTCAACTCCATCCACACACACATGCTCTCCTGACCTTTTTCTAAGAACCACCTTGGTTTGCGTGCCTCTGCCGCACCGTCTCATAGGCCTCTACTACGATCTATCCCACACATGTATTGGTATGTTTGAGAGCCTTCTGCTCCGTCCATACTATGTGGATGAACTTTGGACCTCTGTCCACCGTCTCGACATGGGGCACCACTCATGCCACTGTAGTCGGTTGACCACATTGGAGTTTCCTTTAAGCTCTTTTCTGACTCCTTAAAATAGTGAAAATATTGCCAAGCGCAGCTGCTTCCTTTCCCACTCGCTAAAGTATAGGAAAGGGCGTATACATCGTCTCATTTACCTCCTTTTGCGGACCATGTATACCATTTCATGAGAAGGACCTCATTGGCACACTCAAGCCAAGACCGTCCCCTTATACATACTTTTGTGCTTTCTCGGGCAGAGGGGCTGCACTTTACAAAAAATCTCACCACCAGTTGTCGTTAAGCTCTTTTCCAGCCATTTCAACAAGAATAGATCATCGAGCAAATTTATTTTTGTTCATGCTCATAAAATTATTTGAATGACCGTCCAGTCAGTATAGGTTTAACCTTTTCTAGACTGATTGGACTACTAATAGTAAAGAAGTCTCCCATCTCCTACAATATGGGTGAGCTTTCCTATGTACACTTCTATCCTTTTTCGGGCACAAGAGACTGCCAAGGAAAAAGATCCCCCACTGGAGTCTTCTTCGTGCTTTCAGACTCTCTAAAATTAAAAGCACCATCGAACATTTACCTTCTCGGGCTCGCCAAAAATCCACGATATTGTACCATAATGGTGTCCCTAGACACCACCCCATAGAAAGCAGTTTGGTAGTATCCCCACATTGGGTCTCCTTTATTCAGAGTACTCTGCAATGTGTCTTCCTTGGATCCCATCAGTATCAAAAATTTCCACCTCCTCCAAGTATTTCCAATCTGCAGCGACATTCCCAGTATTACAGCTATGATCCCATTCCCATGATTTAAGTGTCATTTGTTTCCTGGTCCACCCTACCATCATACTCTGAACAAAGGAAGTTTGAATCTCCCACTCCCCCCCTTCCCCTATTCATTTTCTCCCTTCCCTCTCCTCCGCCCCAATTTAGTGAGTTAGTCCACAGATTGCTTCACATCTTTTAGTTCTCCCTCGCGCTCCTGGTCAAGGAAACATCATTGCCTTGACTAGGGGCAGGTCTCCCTCTATCGATGCCAACACACATATTCCAGAGGATAGACCCAAAGGTCCCTATACCTTGGTTTCATTTACATCATTAATGAGTTCCTTGGACCACTTGAGAGGAGTCCTTAGTGCCTCTTGGGATGGTTGTTTCTCACATGCTCAAATTCAACTCCATCATCGCACCATTGAGATTCGTACAGGGTTTGTTCCACACAGTACTTGGTCAAAGACCTCAGATGTCACCCGACTCTAGCACATTGGTGAGTCCACTTGATGGACCTAAACAGGTTATATCCCTTGTGATTTCTAGGTTGTGTTGGAGATATTGATTAGAAGCCCTAGCAGTGCTTCGATATACCTTTATGATTAATACAGCATACTTGTACCACAGAGACTCTGACTCTCAATCAGCGAGTCCATACAGCTATGTACCGTTCTAGATCTAGTAGACCATTAGTCATGAAGATATAGAATTCCATGAGAATTCTGTGGGTCCAATGTACCATATCAGTATTGTATTCAGCCTCACATGAGATGAAAACCACCATTGTAACATCAGTTGTATACGATCGCCTCTTATATTTTAAAGCATAGAATGGGAACTGAATATACATGTCACACATTTATTGTATCTCACCCATTTATGGGAACCGAATTAATACAAAACAAAAAGCCACCATGCCCCTAGCCTGAGAAGCACCACCTCTCGACAGCAAAACCTATGATTTTCGTTGGCCATACATTGAGCTTCTGCCCCCACACATCACGAGGAAATCTGTTAACCAAAAAATCCACCGCATAGCTCTCAATGGCCTACACCACCCAAGGACACCATCATACAACACTCATTTCACTCCATAATACCTTCCATGACCTTCCATTTGACCCCCACACCTCCAAAAGAGCCCAAGGATGAAGAAAAGGGATAAAACCCCCAAAAAAGAGCCCAAAATAGACCCCCAGGAGCTAAAGCCCTCAAAAAGGGGTTAAAACCCTGAAAGGGGCTAAATTTAGGGGAAAAGGGGCTAAATCCTTGACCAAGGGCTTAAAACCTTAAAACCCCTTGGAAAAACTATATAAGGAGGGTGGGGGGTCACTCTCAAAACACTCCTCACTTGCCTATTGTTATGCTGCCCATGGATGCTTTGAGATCTGTTGCTCTCAAAGCACCCACTCTCTCCCTCTTTCATCTCCATTTCCCCAAGCCATTTCTCCCCAACCAAGAGAGAGGTGCTCCCATGAGCTAGGGCATGGTGGCCCATTTCCACCGAAGTGAGGTATAACTTATTTTTATGCATGTTCATTTTCTTATTTTGTTTTCTAACCAATATTTTCATTTGCAGGTTGTTTCATAGTAGTATAGGTTTATTTTGCAGGTTTTGGAGGTGGAACCCTAACCCACTGTGTGCAGAGGGGTTCAAGAGGGTTGCATCTCCATATTTCTTTATGATTTTCTCTTAGATGTAGTTTACAATAGATGCCATTTACTTGTTCTAGTGTAGCTTAGCTTAGTTTCAATTCGCAGCTCTATTTTCAGTCATTTTTACTTCTGTTTTTTACTATTTTCTAAGGGTAGGAACATACCCTTGTGCCCTATAGGCACAAGGGAGCCATTCTTACCCCTGTAGTGAGGAGAAATTCTCACTACAGGTGACAACACTTTTTTGGCGTTGTTTCCGGGGATAAATCTTTTTATTCCCAAGTATGAATTTTGTTTTCTTTCTTTTTGTTTTTGCTTTGTTTGATGAATGCTTAGACTAGATCTTTAATTTTCATTTGGCGACTCCACTAACTTTTTTCCAGTTTTTATTTTTACAAAGAAAAGCAAAAAATATTTTTTGTGAAAAGATTTATAAATGCTTATTTTTCTTTTTCACATGGCGACTCCATTGAAGCGATAAAACCCTGTTATCTCATAAACTTGTGAAGTTTTGTTGTGTGTAGATGAGCCCATGCAACATGTTAAAACATTTAAAGCTCAACACTTGATAGCTCCACCTTTTCAGTACAAGGTTTAATCGTTATATGAAATGTATACTATTATTTTTTGATATGGATGAATTAAAGGAGAAATATGGTGCCCATTTAACTGTAATGTTTCAGCCTATCGATTTCTCAAACATCCCGGGATTTCTTAACTGTTGTAATGGTTTGGAGGATGCATATAACTGGCTTTTGGCATTTTATGGAAATTATGGTGATTCGGCCATCTGGCATGTCAAATCTTTCCTTCAGCTGATTGTGACTCCAATATTCTTCATGAACACAATATGATGGAAATGTTTGCTAGTACTTTTTGGGGTGAGGTCTGCTGTTGGTTCTATTAGGCCCTTCCTAATAAATGTATAAATTATTTTCCAAGCTTTCTTTGGATGTTTTTAGAGTAGTGGCATGATGGTAGGGTTAGTATGAATGGTTTAAAAAAGTTCCTTGAAAAGATATGTACCTTCTACCTATCTGAGACAGAGTATCACACAGAAACATATGATGGACCTTTCTCCATGATACAAAGTATTGAAGACTTGGAATCACTTATTGAACATTTAAGTGAAGAGGAGGTCCATGATACTCCCATCAAAGAGTATCCTCATAGTTATTTGAGAGATGAAGTAATTAAGCAGCTTATTAAAGAATATGAGGTATCTCCCAATACACAGCAATATTCTAAGGAAGGGAAAATCCAAGATGATCCTATTGAAGAGCTTCAGGAGGAGCCCATGATGGAACACATTGTTCAAGACTCTCCTCATGTCACCATGGCTGAAGACATTGAATATTTGGTGTATTCTCAAGTGTGTTGCAATGCTGATATCTTTCTAGAAAGCCCTCTAGAGAAATCCACTAAGCAACACATACCAAGTGATCCCATTGAATATTTCCAAAAGGTTTCTTTGATTGAAGATAATATTGAAGATCCTCTTCATGATATCATAACAGAAGCCTATAAAGAAACTTATGATAAGATCAGTACAGTGGGTGGTGACACTAGACCTTCTTCTCCTCATGTTGATGAAGGTTTCGAAAGTTTATTGCCTTGTAACATTTTATCTGAAGAAGATTGTTATGAATACAATGAAGACATGGATAGGAAGGAGCATGATGACAAGGATGAAGATTCCCCCACATATGACATAGATTGGAGTGATGAATATTGGAATTTCATAGATAATCCAGCTTGTGAAAATATTATGGAGAATCCCATCCATGATATGTCCAACAATGGGAGTGTCTATTCAAAAAATTGTGGAATTCTAATCTACGACATGTCCATAGAGGGGAGCACGGATCTGAATGCCTGGGAAAACCTTAGTATGGAAGAGGAGAATTTAGAATTTTCATGTGATCATTCAGAGTCATACCATGTAGAGCCGCACAAGGGTGTTAGGAATGAAGACATTGAGAAACAGTATTGTAAAAAGTCATATGTGATGTAGTCAATGGAATATCAGTCTCAGCCATCTTTTTCACATATAGAGGTTCCTTATTATTTGGATCTACTTGGGGCTTCCGCAATGAGATATCATTTGATAAGCCTTGATGATCAATATGATGATGTAGTCAGTCTCCCTCATCGTGTTGATTGGTATATCAGTCTTTTCCAATCATGGATAGAAGCAGCATGCCTGAGCACATACCATTTTGGGAAGCAATTTGGTGAAGTATTATATTCTTATGATCTCCCATCTATCCCGCCCATTCCAGGTCATCACGTAGGTTTTCATTTTCTAAATAAAGTATCCTTACTTTTGCTGGTAACCAAAGACAAGGAAATTTTTTATGTTAATAAAATGATTAGGTGGTTACATTGGATTTCTGATTACACTTAACCCTTTTTATATCATGCTTAGAGTAGGAAAATAAGCTCCTTGAAAGAGAGAATTTACCTTCTGCATTTCTATTTTATACTTATCTTTAATAAAACTTTGTTTCTTTTAGTTAGTTGCATTTATTTTGTTTAAATAAATCAGCTTAATGGTTCATTTGTTTTTTTATAAAACTTGTGCTACTGAGGTTTTTCTTGTCAAGTTGAGATGTTTTTACATGGTATATAAACCATAGATTCTGGTGTTCTCATACCCTCTCCTTGCCTTAAAGACCAGATCAAGCACACGTCCCACAGTTGGAGGCAAAATGTTGCCACCTAAGTTGTACTTAGTGGTTTTTTATCATGTGATCCTGGTGAACCGGACAAGGATAACTTGTTCAGACTTCAAAAGATATTTGGAAGTACTTCTGGGAAGTGCTTGTTGTACTATATCACATGTTCATACCCCATGGGGGAATTGTAATAAATGTTCTAGCATGATAGTGTCTAGAAAAGTCTCAGTCTCTTAGACTTTATTTGTCAATCTGATCAGCCCCGGGTGTTTTTTTCCCTTGGTTATTAATGGTTGTTGACTAAATGATTGATAATTTTTGAGTTTTTCACTCCATACCTCCAAAGTTGGGGTGGTCGGCTAGGCATTTAGGCCTATTGAGGTTATTAGAGTCTATGTGTCAATGTATAAACATGCTTGACATCATGGTCGAGTCATATGAACATGTCCAAGTCCCCCTAGGTTTTTTCAATTTTTCAAATTTTTATCTTTTCAGTGTTTTTTATTAAAATTTAATTTTTCCAAAACTTAGGCTATTTTTTAATAGTTTAATTGGAAAATTTGATTTTGTAATAAAAGTGGTCCAAATAATCAGTTTCAGTGATGTAGGTGCTCATTTTCAAGCTATGAACACTATGTAAACCCATGGACCCACTATTTCCTAGTTTTGAGTGATTTTCCATCACTAAGGTTAGAAAGCCCCAAAAATCAATTATTGATTATTTTAATTAATAAATTGATGAATAATGGAGCAAATCCAAAATCATAGATCAGTGGATTCTCATCCGATTTGATTGAAATTAGTTAGATTTGAACCAGATTGACTGGATTTGACAAATCCTTGACTAAAGGAGGTGATCAAATCAGATCTAAAGTTGATCTTAAGCAGTCTTTATGGGGAATTGCACCCTCTCTCTCTCTCCTCCACATGTGTGGACTCTCCTGGATGCTCTATGGACTGATTTGTTAGTTTACAGGTTGATGTGTCAGCTCAATTAGCCCCTCGGTTGACAAGTAGGCTCAGTTCAGCTTTAGATCTGCATTTATTGACTCTCCATTAGTTGATTTGATCTGTCTCCTTGGGATTTGCGCCCCCCCAGGCTGGATCTCCTAGTTTTTGTATATATCTAAGCATAAGACTCCTCTTCCAAGCTAGTTAGAGTTGGATTGAAGGGCTTGCTATTGTAATACTGTTGTAATCTTTTTATTGTTGAAATAAAGAATTTTTGGAGGCCAAATGGTGTAATGCTCTCATATGTGTGGACTAAGCATTGTCTTACAGCTATTGATGTTGCCGGCTTTTCTCTCAATTTCTGCATCTAAACCCTATCTAGCTTGAACGATTCAACTGAATCAATAGGAGTATAGTTGGGCAAGTAAGGTTACTTATTTTTCTTATATGTTGAAACATATATGTTAGAATATCTAGATTATACATGTTTAATAAGTTTATTTGCATGTAATTCTTATCTCTTTTTTCATATATATATCCAGATCTCATGAGGTTTCGTGTAGGATTGTGTGTTTATCTTTCAGGTATATGGATCTATTTTTACTCCACTGTACATCCAAAATATTTGTGAATACATTTCCCCTCTGTATTCCACTAACAAGTCTCCATTACAGATTTGCTTCAGCAACAAGCACTTCTCTTCTCCTTTTCCTCCTTCAAAATTAATTTTCTTACTTGGTTACTGTGTTAGAAAGATTTGTTATCATTTGGATCTATTATATCAAATTAAAATTTTCATATATAGTATATTTCAAAGCTCATAGTCTAGATATTAATTCTGAAAAGTATCATTAAGCCTTCTAGATCTAGCATAAGGAAATCATCCATTCTGCATGGCAAGTTAAAGAAAATCAGTAGGTTGCATGCTCTAGATTTCCTTTTTCTATTTTAAAAAGATCAAATCCAGAAATCAGTGCATATTTCATTGTCTTCACAAACATCAATACAAGATCCCAAGGAAAGCTTTCTTTCCTTGGTTCTTTTTTCACCTGTTTATCTAGTTTTAACTTAATCTTTTTGAGTTAAGGTAGGATGATCCAAATGTAATATTAAAGTGATTTTGGGAATATTTTATTCTAACATTATTTTTTTTTTTAGAAGGTGTAACAGAAAATAAAAGAAGCTGTTGTTCCAAAGTGGCCTCGGGAGCGTTCAAATCCCCCCAGGGGTCTCCCCTTTCACTAAAATTTAAAATTTTTGCAGAGTTGTAAGATCTTGGTTTCATCCCATATAAGGACCAAAAGGTTTTTGATATTTCAGCTTGCTGACATTGTAACCAATAATAATAAAATAAAATCTTTTTTGAGTAGGCTCTTTCGATCCCACTCCCCATCCCCCATGGGGGGATTTGCGTCCGTGTCCTTTTTTTTGCTTTTAGTTCCTCTTTTCGCAATCTAGCATAATTCTAATCTGCAAGCTAGTATACATTGATTTAAATAATTTCCATATTCCATATTTGATATTTCAAAGTAATCTTAATACTTACCCCACGACTTCCCGATTGACCCGAAAGGGGAAAGAGATGCATGGTAGGACTAATTAGAAAACCGGAATTGTGTATCTATGTTTTCCTTTTCATCATTTGTTTCTTCAAATTTAATAAAATTAACCCCTCCTTGATTCCCCGATTCAGATGCATTTGGATCGAAATAGTTTCCTGGAGGGTTTTCTTTTAAATAAGAACATCCATCTCAGAATTTACTAAAATTGACAAGAATCTGGTGTGTATGCTCTAAAATTGGCTGCGGTTCATCCAATGAGTCAAGCTGTATCAAAATAACTTGAGTGACTAGTATAATTAGGATTCACTCTCCCAAATTGAAAAACCATCAGGTGAAAATCCAACACCTAGATCAAACCATTATGGTGGAAAAATACCCAAAGGAAGCGGGAGCTACTGAAAAGTGACCTTAGGGCGCTGATCTCTATCACACCCTAATGGGTGTGTTACGAACAGTAGCCCGAGAGACTCCATTCAGCCCACATATTCCTTGCGGGTAGCCATGAAGGTTTAGTTTTTGACATACTCCAAGTACTCTCGGGTATATCTAGAGTCCACCCCTTCACCTAATTTTAATCAACTCATATTTCACATTAACTTAAAACGTACCAAGAGGCA
>LPNX010868716.1:10211-55769 GCA_001517045.1 Pseudotsuga menziesii
TTCCTTGCAGAGGAGGCAGTGGGATCCAGGAATTCTACTCAGTTACTTTAACTGGGTTGGCAATTTTGCTAAAGGAAGTGGCGTCAAAGAAAGGACTATGATCAGAGTGGTGCAGCAGAAACATGGTGGACAAATTTGCAGCACTCTGTGGTGCTTCTACTTGAGGACAAGCAGATTTGGGAGGGGAGGACTGTCATGTCCCCTCAAAGTGGCCATTAAAGTGTTGACCATACTGGACTCCTAGGAGGGGCTCAATTTGACATTAATCATGCTCCCTAGGGAAATTTTGTAATAATTAATTAATTAAGGCATGTATCTAAGTTTTCTTTTCCATTTTAATTATTATTGCTAATTTATGAGGTGTAAATAAGCTGCCTAGTCAGGTGGGGTGCATTGGACAAGTCTAATAGCCAAGAAAGGAAAGAGGAAACACTATGACAAAAGCTGTCATAGGAAACAAAGAGGAAAGTACCAAAAAGTAGATAAAAAAGCAGTCAGGGGTAAAGCAGGAAAGTTTTCAAAGGAAAGAACAGTTTCCTTAGGGGTCCGGAAAAGCAAAAAAGGTGTCATAAATCAAAAGAAGCAACTTTTGACTTAGTGAGGGCACAATTTATAATTATGAAGGAGGAATTGAACTTAGAAATAATTCCACATGGTCCTACTTGCTAAATTCCCCAAAGGAGGCGCCTATGTGGCTAGGGTTAGGGTTTGTTGAGGGTTGACTTGCTCTCACAGGTCACCTTGCATCCTCACCTGCTAAGAAGGTCACTAAAAAATCTATTAAAGGTGAATTCGACCCCATTGAGTCAGTTTGGATGATTTGATATTGTGGTTATGCTATGTGAGCATACTCTCTGAGTGTTGTGCCTCAGAACATTGGGTGATGATCCCCAAACCCCTCCTCCCTTCTCTTCCATCTCCCTTTCTATCTATTGCAGGTATGGAACGCTAATGTCAGCCATTGAAGATTATTCCAGAATTTATTACAGCCTCCATCAAGTTCAGTTCGAGCTCCAGTGAAGCCCATGCTTCACCTATGCTCACAGCCCCTTGCTGGTCAAGATTCGGGCCTCCTGCCTCTTAATTTTGGAAGCCTCTTGTAATGGTCAGTAAAAAATGTTATTTCTATTCTATAGTGTCAGTATATTCTGAAAATTACATTTATCAGGTCGATATATCTCATACCCTAAATAATATCATCTCATTTTCATTAAAAGATCCTATTTTATCAGTGTATGGGGGGAATTGAGTGAATATGAGTGTTGTAATGAATATTTCATGATGGGAAAGGGATTGAAATAAATTTTCATGTTCCGAGAACCCATATTTACCTCTTTATAAATATCAGGTTTCACAGAATTGAATTTGAGGTGATTTAATGGTGTTTTTAATACCCTAGCTAGATTACTAGTTTTTAATAACTAGTTTTATTGAAATTGATGCAAAATAGGTTCTGTAAACTCAAACTGAGCTCTGTCAGTTCCTGTAGGTCATTAACAGGACTAAATTCCCCTATAAATATATATAACCATTTTTTTTTGGGTCATACCACCCTTTTTCATCCTCCTCTGCGCAGGGTTCTCCTTGGCCAAAACTACCAAAAATCCCAAATTCACCCGAAACTTATTAGAAATTTCCAGAACATCAATGAACTGTATAAATCATTTATTTATGTCATATTGATGCTGTAATAAACCTATGCAAGTTTCCAGAATCTTCTGGTTGAAACAGATCGAACTACTCTCCTTAGTTGCACGATTTGGCTGCCCAGAAGCGTGGTAGTACGTTTCCGCAGTGCAGATTTTGAACCCTAAATGGCACCAAATCTAAATGTGTTATGGGAGATTAAATTAAATGTCTGATTGTCTTTGGTTGCTTCCTGCTGCTCACTCCTTTGTCTGCAAAATTTCCCGGAATAAACCCCCTATTTTCCCAGTCAGAGAAGTCATTGTGTAAACTATTTCAAGTTCAGAAATTTTAATCCAATTAACAGAATTGGAGAGTTTTCAGGTCTGTACACCAGAATTGGAACATTACAAGCTACGACATGATGAGGTGCAGAGTTCAAACCACGCTAGTTATTTAGTCATCAACTACCAATTATCCATGCATCAATTATTTTTTATCTTCTTTTTTAAATAATTGTTTATTTTTGACATTGATAATTTTAAGGGCAAATCTTAGCTGATGGGTGAAATTAGGAGGTTTGGAAAATTCAATGGGTGAAAATTTTCTAAATTCTAAAATATGTGTCCACTATTTAGTTTAAAAAAATATATTTAATATGCAAATAGCCTTTCAATTTTCATGAAGAGAACCCCAAAAAATAGAATTTACTTGGAGAAATTCCCGCAAAATTCTTCAGTCGCCCCGATTTCTGGCCATGGAGGTCAACAATATAAATTTTGCTCAGTATTTTTCTTGTAAAGCCAAATACCAGTGTCAATTGCCCCTAGATTTTCCTTCTAGAGATTTTGTATAGATATTTGTCCATAAAACCTGGCATCGAGGCAAAATGGGACCAATTTTGTCCCTATATATTGACATAATCAAGTTTCCAAGCTTAATAGGGTTTGAATTTGGGAGAATCAAGTTTCAAAAGTTATTCGGGAGTTGCCAGACTCTTGCTAAGGTTATTTAGAGGTTGTCAAGCTCTAGAATTTTGGCTCTTGCAATCACGTCCAGACTCCAAACTACAGGTATGTTTATACTTCAATACATAAGTGTTGTTTTGTTGAGTTTGGTTTCCTATCGTTAAGGTAGGTCAGGATTACATGATCCATCATTATAGTAAGTGGTAAATATCTAGGTTTTGTGGCAAATACCCAAGTGTGAATAATCCCGTGATGCTATTATGGTATTCCTCCATTCATTTATTCTATAATTACGAACTAAAATGTAAAGATAGTAATGTTGTGGTGTTTTGTTTGTTAGGTTTCTTCCTGTGTATGGGAAAGCGAAGCATCCTTCCCTTTAGACAATGATTCCCAAGCATTATTAAGAGGGATGAAACTTTTGTGTCAAACTTCATCCCATGTTTCCTACCATGCCCAAACGCCCTCTATATTTTAAAAGACTTTATCTCTATAGATTCATAGAATAAGTGCAACTTTATTTAGCTCGCATCTGAGTTTTATGGGAAGGGAACTTAACAAAATCTCTCGCATTCATGCAACAAGCATTTATGGGACTACCATTGATCTGATTTGAGCCTTGAACCACCACTTTCATAATGTGTTCCACTTATAGTGATTTAATTAGACAAGGAGGGGATAACATCTTTAAGGAATGAGGTACAGTAGAGGGGGGGGACTACCATTGAGCATGAACTAATGCTCATAATCTGACTTGATATTTCATTTATTTCTTAGGGATCATTAGTGAGAGATATAGGGAGCACCATTGTCTTCATGTTGACATGTCCTCAAATCTTATCTCTCAATTGGAATTTTTATCGGGGCCTAGCTGCAATGGAAAAGATAAAATAAGCTACACATATCCTATGACACCTGCAGTGAACTTTGATCCTCTACAATGGACAAAGGACTCCAATTATAGAGTGATGACGTTTCCTTTATATAACTAGGGAATGCAGCTATAGAGTGATGAATCTAGCTTAGACTCAAATTGCTTAAAATACATTAGTGCTTGAAATGGATTAAAACCTGCAACACTTCTTGGAGCATATTCCTATTTCCTTAAGACTAAATATTTCTTGTTGATCGTCCCCTTCTAGTTTGTCTCTAGTAAGCTAAGTGTGGTCTTGTCATTTCATATTTTAAGTGGGCCATAAATATTTGGGAGGCAGAGGGGCCTTAGCATCACAATTTAATACTTTATAAGGACCTTAGCAGATATAGTGTAGGGATTGTTGAAACACAAGTCACAACGCTTGTGTTTTAGGATCTTATATTGTTGCAACAAAAAACATCAACATAACATAGTTTTGTTTCTTTTTGGAAGGATGCACTAGCATAATCATGAAACTCAAACTCATTGCTACCCTTCTATTTCAACATTTCCTATAATTTATGGTTGTGCATACTTCAACCTTTGTTTCATTCTCATTTATAAACTACAAGCATGACACATCTCATCCATACTAGGATTTAGATTGCACCTTGTTTCTCTCAGTAAGAAAACGGCAAAAAAAATAGTTCATTCTTTCTATTACTCATGTTTTCTTTTTAGACACCCCACCCCACCTACTTTAATTGTTGTTCGAAGCTATTACTAAAAGTATAAAATTCCTAAACCATATGTTGGCATTCTTACTACCTATTGGCATTCCTATTACTAAAAGTATCAAATTACACCACAGGTTTCTTACTACCTATTTTTTTTGTTGCTTCTTTTTGGATCAATGTGTCTATTTTGACACATTCCTCATTTCCCTTAACTGACTTCTTGTCATTATCCAAGAACTTAGTATAATATTCTTCATCTACATAAATCTTGTATGCATAATTTTGTCCAGTCACACCAGTTGCCACTGGCTCCACTAAAGCAGTTGCAGCCTCAACACATGCAGACATAGCTTCGTGAGCCCGGTGACTTCATTTAGAGGGAGGTAGGGCAGCTTCATCACTCGATAGGATACTTCTCAAATGATATTTATCAGCAAGCAAGCAGATCATTTGGTAAAATATGGAATTGGGCAAATATGAATTTCGTACAAAGTATTGAATTTATGAAGATTTGGGAAAATATGGCTTCCTTACACCACCTGGGTGATGATGTAGCACTTCACTACTTTGTTTCCAGCTACTCGGTTGCATTTGGTACTTGTTTTAACATCCCTTGTGGGTTCCTCCTTCCACATATTTTGCATTCGATGTGGTTGTGGTGAATTGCATATGCATTTGATAACCCGGCATGCTCTTTGTGATGAATGTACAAGCCTTATCAATGGGCATGGAGTCAAAGGTTGAGTATCAATAAGAATTATCAATGACTGGTAGTGGAATCATTTAGGAATGGTGGCAGATATGAGAATTGCAGTCCACTAACACAAAGCATTAGCTAGAATGAATTTTGTGTTAACTTTAGAGGAATGGGTGAAAACATTTGAATATGGATGAAATCAAAGCTTCCTATCAGAGGATGAATTGTGAATCATGTATTTTCATTCAAATACTGTAGACAACATATATAAATGGAAAACTTAGAAAGAAAATATTTACAAAGGAAAACGCAGACCCAGAAATATTGGCACATGAATCTCTTCTTTGAAAAACTTTGTACTTCTACATTGATAGTTTTATTAAGCTCAGACAAACATTTCACTACAAATATTGTTTCTTTTTCTCAAACTATGAACCCCCCATACATTGCCAAACATGAAGAATATATACAAAATGTTCTTCGTAACGAACCCTAATTGTGTATTAGCAAAAAACTAGTTTTTTCTCACAAATGCCTAAATTTATGGAATTATGTTTTGCTTCTCCTCCCTATGAAACTTCATAGGTTTTAATATATATTTTAAATTGTATAATGTATAATTAAATAATATTTGTATATATTTAATTATTTTAAATCACATAACATATGAACTATATATATTTATTTATATCAAATCTTTTAACATATGAACTATAGTAACCTATTTATATTAATTATATATTATTATTATATTTACATATTTTACCATTATTAAGGTGAAATAAGTTTATATATCATAAGGGTGTTTATAAAATATTTACCTATTTTATAAATTCTATTAAGTATTATATTTATATTTCTTAGAAGTATAGTATGGATGGACTATGAATGTATGTATTTTAACATAATTCCCTAAAATGAAGCATGTTTTGTTGGGAGAAAGAAAATGGGAACAATTTCAATATTATGTTTCCCTTGTGGTTTGAATTTTGTACTTTGGTGGGGTGTTTTAGAATAATCTCACTTGTTATGCATGCTTTAATTGGTAAACATACCCCATATGCTTTAAATGATGACGATGATGAACTAGATGACAATGACAATGATGATGTTTTTGATAATGACGATGATGGAAATGATGATGATCATGATCATTGTCATCATGATTATCACAATAGTCATCATCATCGGCATAATCATCATCACCATTGTCCTTGAGATCATCATCATCATGATTATTGGCATTTTCATCAGTTATTCATCATTACCTTTGGAATAAGAAATAACATCTACCCAAAATATGCGATTAGTGGAAAAGGGACATGGAGGACACACACGATTTATGCATGACAAATAACAACTTATTTTTTAAGATGATCAACATCATCATTCTCATTGTATTCATCATCATTATCATTGTCATCATCACCATCGTCATCATTCATTTCATTGCCACCATAATCATCGATGATTTCGTCATTGCCATTATCCTCATCATCATCATCATAATCGTCATCATCATCATCATCATTGTCATCATTCTCCTCATTATCAACAACATTATCATCATCATCATAACCATCCTCAATATCATAATCATTATCCTCATTTTCATCTTCAACATCTGGGTGTAAAACTGGATGCAAAAAAGGATGCAAACATGGATGCAACAAAAGTAGGCGCAAAAGTGGGCGCATAATGGGGTGCAACAAAAATGGATGCAAAAGGTGATGCAAAAGTGGATGCAAAAAATGATGCAATCGTGGAAGCAAAACATGATGAAAAAAGTGGCGCAAAAGTGGATACAACCGTGGATGTAAAATTGGATACAAAATTGGATGCGAAAGTGGATGCAACAAAAGTAGATGCAATAGTCGTAACACCCAACGCAAAACCCGATGCAAAAGTGGATGCAAAAATGGATGCATAAAGGGATGCAATAACCGATGTAAAATTGGATGCAAAAAAAGATGCAAACGTGGAGGCAAAAGTTGAAGCAAAAGTGGGTGTAAAAGTAAGCGCAAAAATGGGTGTGAATTGGGACGTGACAAAAGTGGATGCAAAAGTGGATGCAATAGTATATGCAAAAAAATACGTAAACATGGATGCAAAATAGGATGCAAAAAAAGACGTAAACATGGATGCAAAATAGGATGCAAAAGTGGACGAAAAAATGGATGCAAAAGTGGGCAAAAAAATGGATGCAAAAGTGGATGCAAAAATGGCTAAAACAAAACGAGATGCAAAACTAGACTCAAAACATGATGTAAACTTTGATGCAAAACTTGGCGCACAGAGGGATGCAAAAAAAGAAGCAAAAGTGGATGCAAAAATGGATGTAAAAAATGATGCAAAAGTGGATGAAAAAAAGGGCATAAAAGTTGAGGCAAACATGGGCGTAAAAGGGGGCGCAACAAGAGTAGATGTACAAACTAGGCACAAAATTAGGTGCAAAACTAGGCTCAAAACCTGTCTCAAAACCTGATGCAAAACCTAGCAAATAACCAAGTGCAAAACCCGACGCAAATTACGTCGCAGTTTGTGCCAGATTTAGAGAAAGGACGCAAAAAACACCTAAAATAGCACCAACCCGTGAAATTGTGCCATTTTGTCCAAAAATTGAAGAAAAATACACTAAAAGATGGTCTAGACGCAAAAAAGGATGCAAAAAGAGACGCTAAATCCAGTTTTTGTTGTAGTGAAGGCCTTGAACCCAAATGGTTTCACGGTGAACTTATTTCACCACTTCTTGGATATAATTAAGTAGGAGGTATGGAATATTGTAGAATATTGTTTCAAGGAAGATTCTACCAGTGCTCAATGTAACCTTCCTCACTCTCATCCCAAAGTGTGAAGGGGCATACTCTCTAGCCAGATTTAGGCCCATACGCATGTGCAATGTAATCTACAAAATCATCACTAGGGTCATTGTAAAAAGACTTAAATCCCTCCTACCCTATCTGATCTCTCCAGAACATTCAGGGTTTTTGGAAGGTCGTCAGATAACGGATGGTATTATATTCGTCCATGAAATGCTTCATTTTAAAAAAAATATGAAAATCTCAGGAATGATGGTGAAACTTGACATAACTAAAGCATATGACAAAATTAACTGGAAATTTATGAGAAGAATGCTAACAGCTTTTGGATTCTAGGATGACTGGGTTGACTGGATAATGAACTTAATTTCCTCAAATTTTTCTCCATTTTGGTAAATGGAGTGCTGATGGGTCTCATCAAACCTTCTAGTGGGATAATAAAAGGATACCATTTATCCCTTTTCCTCTTCATTCTTATGGCAAAACGGTTAGAAAGTTCAATCTCGACAATGAGGGACAACAATGATCTAAGAGGGATCAAGGTTCATCCAAGGACGGATACACAAACTCACCAATATTTTGTGGATGATACCATGGTGATGGGTTACCCATCGGTCCAAGAATCCAAGAAGTTCAAATACTGTATATCCAACTTTGGCAAAGCCTCAAGCCTAGAAACCAACAACAAAAAATCCTAGGTTTTTTTCTTTAACACCCCTTGGATCTCTAGACAGAATATTTGTCATATCTTGGGTATCCATGAGATCTCCCTTCCATCAAAATATCTGGGAATTCCCTTGGTGAATTAAATAGCCAAAAAGGGGTCCTAGATGGAGTTGCTGGACAACATGAAAAAACAATTGACGAATTGGACCTTAAGGCCCCTCAACATGACAAGTAGACTCGTCCTGGAAAAATCAGTCCTACAAGAAATGCCAAGATATGTCTTTTCGACCTTGGCAGATCCTAAGGAAGCTCCAAGAGATATAAGGGGTATGCAACGAGATTTCTTCTGGGGTGGAGCTAATGAACGATAGAAATGGGCTCTGGTAAAATGGGAGATGTTATGCACCCCTAATCATCAAGGGGGATTAGGCCTTTGAGACCTTGAATAGGTGAATGTGGTGAGAGGGGCCAAGTTGTGGTGGCGCTGGGTAACCTATAATCAAGAACCTTGGTAAAAGGTTTGGCATATTAACTATGCGGAGGATTGGGACAAAGTAAATATCATTAGGTTTTTAGAAGACACCCCAGGGTCTCACATATGGAAAACAACCTAGCTAGGAAGGAAGTTGATCCAAAATCATGAGTTTTGGGAAGTGAGGAATGGACAAAAAGCTCGAATATGGGAGAATTCATGGCAGCAAATGCCTCCTCTAGGTCGCGGCACGAGAATTCAACAGCTCATTGGAGAATGTGCTAACCAAGGCATTACAAGGGTCAAAGACATATGGGTATACTAGGAGGACGACTAGGAATTCCATGTCTGGGAAGACAAGGAATGGTGGGAACGACATGGTCCAGGAGAGGAAGTGGATAGAATGGAAGAAGCCTTCAACAACAACTGAATCAGAATGCACTTAGGGAAACCCAAGTTGACGTAGGGATATCACCCACCGGTATCATTCACCATGAAAAGTTGGCACTTGGGCAGACCCGGGTTAACGCTTTATACTTCGCACCAACAAAAGACCCACTGTGTTGGCCCTTTCGGCAACAACCTGCGCGCAGGTTGTAGTCTCACCCGAAACAGCAATGGGGTGCCACAGAATCAGGTTTCTGCATGCAAAGAGGGGGATTACTGTACCTTAGCCTTTCTAAACAATTATTATTCAACTTCCTGTTCACTTATCATTCATTCACATATAACTTCAGAGCATAATAAACAAACCAAACTTGCATAACCCACTACAGGGAATTCACAGCGAAGCATAGTATTAGCAGAGATCTTATATTATCAGATATATTCAGTTAAATGCATGAAAATAACAGAAACAGAAACAACACAACAAAACCACAACACCACATATAACGTGGTTCACCCCCAGTGTAGGGGCTACGTCCACAAACTGCGTTTTATTCCTCTTTCCTCAAGACCACAGTTTATCTGCGCACTCAGCTACAGATTCCTTCAGCTCTTAATAGCCGCGCACACAGCAGCAGGCTTCTGCGCACACAGTTGCAGATCTTTCTTTCTTCCTTACAAAAACCCTCTGCGCACACAGCTGCAGAGGTCGTCCGCGCACACAGCTGGGACTTGTCCTTTCCTTACAAAAACCAATCTTACTTTCCTTATCTTTCCTTACATCAAAAAGCCTAACCTATCCATTTTACAAAAGCGCTTATTTATACTGCGCAGTTTTACAAAACCCTGGTCTTAAACCATGGGCACCCACAAACCCTAAACCCTGAATTTAAACCATGGGTTTATTACAAAAAAGGGAGGGTTTTGACTTACCCTGACACCCCTAAGACTATTTTGACCCATAGCTCCGCTTACAAATTTCCTAACTAACCGCGGAGTTACCCAATATGGAGTATGCGCCCCAACATGAAGGAGGCTTACAACTTATGGACAAGGGTAGATACCCAACCAGTGGACCAAAAGTGGCAAAAAATGTGGATGAAAATATTATGGCCTAAAATTTCCACCTTTAGTTGGCTAGTAATGAAAAAACACATTTTAATAGAAGAAAATATTTAAAAAATGGGAATGGTAGGACCTTACTAGTGTTGCATGTGCACACATGAAGAAGAAACAATAAGTCATATCTTGGATTCTTTTCTGTTTTCCACTAGCATCTGGAATCAAGGTGCAACGAAATTCATAATATCTAGCCATGTTAGGCCAAATCCAAACCGAACGCTCACAGAATGGACCAACAACCCTTTCTAGAGCCCCATTTCGAATCATTTATGGGATATTTTTCCTTATTTCGTGCTCTGGGAGATCTGGAGGGAGCGAAAATATAGGACTTTTCGATGGAAATCTTCGACCTCAGGAAAATTTTGGAATACCATAGAAAATAAGATGCTAAAAACAATAAGATGGCATCTTAGGATAGCTCAGACTGGGAGGCTACGGAGTCAAAGTACACCATTCTAAAAGCTTCAAGACTTTCAGGACTCGTGCAATTTGGTGACACACCAAAGCATAAGAAGAATGGTAGCAAGTGCAGAGATATGGACTTCCTCTCCCTGAGTATTTTACAAGCTCAATTTTGATTGCACGTCGAAGGGAAACCCAGGCCCAGCCGGTTATGGGTGTATCATCCGTGACCATAGATGAAGCATGTTGGGATTCAAGTATGGTTTCATTGACTAGGAAACCAACAATGCGGAAGATATAGAAGGTATTCCATAGGGAGTAAAAAAGTCACAAGAGAATTGATGGACCCCTACAATCATCGAAGGAGACTCCCAGGTGGTAATCCAGATGGAAACAAAAATCCTTCACGACACCCAAAGTGAAAAGGTGTCACACTTATGGAGGTTGAAGGGGTGGTTAGAATGACTAAAGGAGATTTTGGACCCAAGGATAGAAATCCTCTTTAACCATCTCATAAGAATTGGGAACAAGGTGGCAGACTGATTGACGAACCTCGGGACAGAAACATGCAGAGAATTTATATCCAAGGACTAGAGTGAGGTGATCAATGTGATGGCAAGGGACAGTTGTATCAACCTCATGCACCAAGATACGTAGAGTAGTTGTCAAAAAGGGAGGGAAGGACAGCAAGAGGGCCCAACTCACTACACCTAAGTGGGGTTGTATAGACAACTAGAGGGTGACATCAGGTGAAAGTCACAATAGTTTTAAATCCACTAAGACTCACGATCAAGGCACCATCTTTTCGACTAAGGGGCATACGTGCATAAATGGATGGGGAAATTGGAATATATGGGTGACTACATTGGATATATTTGCTTTGGACTACAGATCATGAGCATAGCATCATAACATGTACTGCTATAATCATGGTTCAGAAGAGGAAGTTGTTATTTAGGGATATGCAGGGTGGTCGAAAAATCATGAAGGTTGTCTGCACATTCTTTTAGTTACTTTCTGGAACAGAGGCGCGTTGGGGTTTTGGTATATGGAATCTTACTGGTGAATGAGTCTAGAGGGAAGTATGGAAGGTCAAAAAGGAAATGGGAATTGAATTTTAGGTCAAGAGGAGGAGAGTGGTCAGGTGACCAAGGCACAAAAGAAATCCCTGTGGGAATCCCAAATGTTTGAACTAGGCCTCCCCAAGGAAATTTAGCAGAATATTAATCAGATTGAGTACCAACTATGGGAGGAACTGGATAGGGACACCCTACACGAGGAATTCTGTAAGGATAAATATTGGATCCTAGATATAGGCCACAACGCATGCAGTATTAGTATCTACGAGAGAACTGTGGTTCTCTTTTCGGTGATGAAAAACCTTATTGGTCACTCGATGTGGGAGAAAAAGGAGATGGGTGAAGCTAAGGAGCAGTTGGCACAATGGCAGGAAGAGATGGAATCTGACTGGAAGCGGTTGAACCCAAAAACAGACACTATTTTGCAGGGTCTTGAGATGCAGGCTCCTCCAACCCCGCCAACCACGATGTCCCAACCAACTCCAGCAGACAGCAATCGTTAGGGGCGCATCCCCAATCTCCCATATATTTTTTTCTAGTGTTTTTATGCTCTGTATTATCATGCAATTGTTATGTGTGATGGGTGTTAAATCTCAAGGTCCCTATCAAGATGTAGTGTTTGGTATAGGAGACTTTCCATATCAAGTTGAAGTAGGTCTTATATTTTTTTGCAATCAATTGTGTAATCAGTCTAGAATGAAGATGTATTAGTCCCAAGTTTTGGTGGAGGAATACTATGTAATATGTCATATGGTCAAGTTAGTCTGTTAGGTTAGTTTTGGACAAAGGGTTGGATGAAGCAGTTATCAACAGAAGGTTCTTGTGTATCAGAATGTAATCAACTCTTTTATGACATAAATAAAATATCTTATTTACAAAAAAAACCTAGAGACCAAGGTTCAAATCACTTTTTTCTTAGATTTATAGTTAGTTATCAAATCAAACTATTAAAATCAATATGCATCTTATGTTTATTAACAACATTTGTATGTGGTCTATTGGGAAGTAGTAAGGTGATTGAGATTGTGCTAAGCTAGAGGCCAAAGTTCAAATTCATTTTTGCTTGAGTTATAGTTAGCTATCTAATTTAACTATTAATTTTCAAATCTAACCTTTATTTAGAAAATGTAACTATTATTATGGTTTCATTTTAACAAATTACGTTGCATTTTTGTTGTTCAAATAACATAAAAGGATGCAATTTAATTTGGATGCATTTTCTTGAAATCAAATCCCTTTTTGTTTGGAGTTATAGTTAATTATCAAATATAACTATTAGTTTTCAAATCTAACTATTAAAATCAATATGAATATTATGTGTATAAACAACATTTGTATGTGGTTTATTGAAGTTATAGTTAATTATCAAATATGACTATTAGTTTTCAAATCTAACGATTAAAATCAATATGCATATTATGCTTATTAACAACATTTGTATGTGGTCTATTTGGTAAGTAGTGAATTGATTGGGTATTTATTCATTACATTTAAATTCCTATATTGTACATACATAAATATTGAATTTTAAAAATGCATACACACATGTGCAAATAATAAATTTGATAGATGTCAAATCTACTTTGTATTCCCTAGATTTGATCTTCGTCACCTAAAATTCCTTCTGAATTTAGCTTATAAAACTAGAATTTTGTATGTTTGTCATATCATTCTCATTATGGGTTATATATTAATCTTATGAACCAAGGTGACCTTTTGATTCTTAATTTTTATTTCAAATTTTTTTTTTTTTATGCCAGCCATAACATTATTTTTTACTTCTTTATTTTACTTCTTTTGTTTCTATTCTTTATTTTAATACTTCTCATGTTTCTATCTTTTATGTCAGCTATAATATTTTTTTACATCTTATTATATTACGTTTCTACTTTTCATATCGGCTATAATATTTTTTTACTTCTATTTTTTTATTTGACGTATTTATTAACTTCTTTATTTTATGTCAACTATAATATTATGTTTCTACTTTTCATATACTTCTATTATTTTATTTGACTTATTTATTAACTTCTTCATTTTACTTCTTTTCTTTCTACGGTTTATGTGGGCTATAATATTTCTTTTTGCTTTTTTTTTACTTCTTATGTTTCTAGTTTTTATGTTGTCTATAATATTATGTTTTTACTTTTCATATCGGATATAATATTATGCTTTTACTTTTCATATCAGCTATAATATTTTTTACTTCTATTTCTTTTATTTGACATCTTTATTAACTTATTTTTAACTTCTTTATTTTATGTAGACTAAATATTTGAGAAAAACGGACACATCTTCCTCTAGGCCCAAAAATACCTTATCTTCACAATCTTCAACTGCTATTATTTATTTGATTTGCGTATGAGAATTTGCATCTGAACAAATAGTTTCCCAAAATACGATGTGAGATATTTACTATGTCTGCATCCTTTCAGTTGATCTGTGTTATGTGTCTGAATAGAGTCTCTGGCTTAGTTATACTTTTTTTTTTCTTTCATCTATCTTTACTAATAAAGAACTTCACACACCTGGGTTCCTTTTCTTCAAGTTCACTTATTCATTTCTCATCACTAACTTTGTTGCACACTTTTGCTCCACTGCATAAAGATATTGTCTGTGATCATCAAACCATTGATACACTAAAGAAATTTTGAAGCTTGTCAAACAGTTAACTATCATAAAATATTTTATTACATTCTGATACACAAGAACCTTCTGTTGATAATTCCTTCATTTGACCCTTTGTCCAAAACTAACATGACTGACTAATTTGACCATATGACATATTACATAGTATTCCTCCACAAAAACTTGGGACTAATACTTCTTCATTCTGGACTGATTACACAATTGACTGCAAAAAACTACAAGACCTACTTCAACTTGACATGGAAATTCTCCTAGACCAAACACTACATCCCGATAGGGACCTTGGGATTTAATACCCATCACACATAATAGTTGCATGATGATATAGAGCACAAAACCACTATAACAGAATATATGGCAGATCAAGGATGCTCCCCTAGTGATTGCTATTTGTTGGACTCGATTGGGACATCGTGGTTGTCGGGGCTGGAGGAGCCTGCATCCCGAGACCCTACAAAATAGTGTCCATTTTATGGTTCAACCGCTTCGATTCAAATTCCATCTCTTCCCGCCATTGCGCTAACTGCTCCTCAGCTTCACCCGTCCCCTTTTTCTCTCACATCAAGCGACCAATAATATTTTTCATCACCCAAAAGAGAGCCATAGTTCTCTCATAGATATTGAGCCTGCATGTGTTGTGTCCTAGATCTAGGATCAAATCTTTATCCTTACGACATTCCTCGTCTAGGGTGTCCCTATCCAGTTCTTCCCACAGCTGCTGCTCAATCTCATTAATATTCTACTGAATTTCCTTGGGGAGGCCTAGTTCGAACATTCAGGCTTCCCACATGGATTTTTTTGTGCCCTGGTCACCCAACCACTCTCCTCCTCTTGACCTAACACTCGATTCTCCTTTCCTTTTTTACCGTCCATACTTTCCTCTATGCTCCTTCACTAGTAAGCTCCCAAATACCAAAACCCCAACATGCCTCTATTCCAGAAAGCAACTAAAAGAATGTGCAGACGACCTTCATGATTTTCCCACCACCTTACATATCCCTAAATAGTACATGTTATGATGCTACGCTCATGCTCCATAGTCCGAAGCAAATATATCCAATGCAGTCGCCTGGATCTTCTAATTTCCCCATTCATTTATGCACATATTATCGTCAATCGAAAAGGTGGTGCCTTGATCGTGAGTCTTAACATATTTAAAACTAGTGTGACTTTCACCTGATGTGACCCTTTAGTTGTCTATACAACCCCCTGTACGTGTACTGAGTCGAGCCCTCCAAGTTTCCTTCCCTCCATGTTTCATAACTACTCTATGTATCTTGGTGCATGAGGTTAATACAATTGTCCCTTGTCGTCGCATCCATCACCTCACTCTAGTCCTTGGATATAACTTCTCTGTGGGTTTCCATCCTAAGGCTCGCTAGTCAGTCTTCCACCTTGATCCCAAGTCTTCTGAGGTGGTTAAACATGATTTTCATCCCTAATTCCGAAATCTCCTTCAGTCATTCCAACCGACCCTCCAACCTCCATGAGTGTGTCACCTTTTCACTTTGGGTGTCATGAAGGAGTTTTGTTTCCATTTGGATTACCAATTGTGAGTCTCCTTCGACAATTATATGGGTCCATCGATTCTCATGCGCCATTTCTATTCCCTGTATAAGACCTTCTATATCTCATGCATTCTTGGTTTCCTAGCTGATGAAACCATACTTGAATCGCAACATCCTTCATCTATGGTCACGGATGATACACCCATAACTGATTGGGCCTGGGTTTCCCTTTGACGTGCCATTTAAATTGAGCTTGTAAAATCCCCAGGGAGGGAAATTCCATATCTCTGCACTTGTTACCATTCTTCCCATGCTTTCGTGTGTCACCAAAATGCATGGGTCTTGAAAGTCCCCAAGATTTTAGAAATGTGGAATTTGACTCTGTAGCCTCCCAGTCCAAGCTATCTTGGGATTCCATATTTATTGTTTCTAGCATCTTGTTTTCTATGGTATTCCAAAATTTTCCTAAGATCGAATCTTTCCTTTGTAAATTCCTATAGTTTCTCTCCCTCCAGATATCCCAGAGCATGAAATGAGGAAAAATATCCCATAAATGATTCAGAATGGGGTTCTAGAAAGGGTTGTTGGTCCATTCTAGGAGTGTTTGGTCCGGAGTTTTCCTAACCTGGTCAGATCTTATGAATTTTGTTGTACCTTGATCCCATATGCTAGAGGCGAATGGAAAAGCATCCAAGAGATGACTTATTGTTTATTCTTCATGTGCGCACATGCAACACGAGTAAGGCCCTACCATTCCTCTTTTTTAAATATTTTCTCCTATTAAAATGCGTTTTTTCATTACTATCCAACTAAAGGTCTAAATTTTAGACCATAATCTTTTCTTCCACAATTTTTTCCACTTTTGGTCCACTGGTTGGATATTTTCCCTTGTCCATAAGTTGTAATCCTCCTTCATGGTGAATGAAACCTATGGGTGATGTCCATACCTCAACTTGTATTTCCCTAAGGGGATTCGGATTCGTTTGTTGTTGAAGGCTTCTTCCATTCTATCCACTTCCTCCCCTAGACCATGTTGTTCCCACCATTCCATGTCTTCCCAAACCCGGAAGTCCTGGCCTTCCTCCTAGTTTACCCATATGTCCTTGACCCTTGTAATTCCTTGGTTAACACATTCTCTAATGGATCATTGAATTCCCATGCCGCGACTTAGAGGAGCCATTTTCTACCATGAATTCTCCCATATTCGAGCTTTCATCCATTCCTTACTTCCCAGAAGCTATGGTCTTGGATCAACGTCCTTCCTAGCTAGGTTGTTCTCCTTATGTGAGACCTTCAGGTGTCTTCTGAAAACTAGAACTAGAATTTTGTATGTTTGTCATATCATTCTCATTATGGGTTTACATATTAATCTTATGACCCAAGGTGACCTTTTGATTCTTAATTTTTATTTCAGTTTTTTTTTTCTTATGTCTGTCATAACAGTATTTTTTACTTCTTTTGTTTCTATTCTTTATTTTTATACTTCTTATGTTTCTAGTTTTTATGTCGGTTATAATATTTTCTTTACATCTTATAATAGTTTTTTGTTACTATTTTTTTACTTCTAGTTTTTTATTTGACTTATTTATTAACTTCTTCATTTTACTTCTTTTCTTTCTACTTTTTATTTGGGCTATAATATTTCATTTTACTTTTTTTAACTTCTTATGTTTCTAGTTTTTATGTCGGCTATAATATTTTTTATATATTTTTTCACTTATTTATTTTATGTCGAATATAATATTATGTTTTTACTTTTCATATCAGCTATAATATTATGTTTTTACTTTTCATATCGATTATAATAATTTTTTACTTCTATTTTTTTATTTGACATCTTTATTAACTTATTTTTAACTTCTTTATTGTATGTAGACTAAATATTTGAGAGAAATGGACACATATTCCTCTAGGCACAAAAACACCTTATCTTCACAATCTACAACTACTGTTACTTATTTGATTTGCATATGAGAATTTGCATCTGAATAGACAATTTTCCAAAATACGATGTGAGATATTTACTACGTCTGCGTCCTTTCAGTTGATCTATGTTATGTGTCTGAATAGAGTCTATGGCTTAGTTATACTTGTTGTTATTCGATCTGTGTCTTTATTAATAAAGAGCTCCACACATCTGTGTTCCTTTTCTTCAAGTTCACTTATTCATTGTGCGTCACTGACTTAGTTGCACACTTTGGTTCCACTGCATAAAGATATAGTCTGTGATCATCAAGCCATTGATACACTAAATAAATTTTGAAGATAATTGTTTTACCTCATCCATGTCTTGCTTATTTATAATCTTTTTGACTCAATAGATGTGTCCACTTGGTGAAGTCCCTTAACTTCGGATAGCGTTCCAATTGATTTTGTTTTCAACAAGTTAGGATCTGTCTTAGCGTGTTTCTTTCCTCAATTCATCTTTGTGTAGTGTATGACACACATATGCTAACATCCTTGTGGGAATTTTGCACACATTAGTTTATTACTTATGTTGCTTTACAAATGTGTGTATCACATACCATATTCTTTGTGGGACTTTTACAAACAATTATGTTTCTCTTTATTCATGAGTCTCAGAAATGGTATTTGTGCATATGTGTCATTTTCAATGTTCTTATATATGTATGATTATATGTGCATTTGTGACCAATGTTATGGTGGGATAATTGCTTTTATGTGGCTTCCAAATTCTTCCATGTGTATTTCTTAAGGTTGGTTGTGTGAGAGGAAGTCTTTTAACAATTTAATCTGATTATTTCACTTATGGTCCTTCTTCTCTTTGACATATTTTAATTGAATTTTGATCCATTGGATATTTGATCCTTTGACATCAATGATAACACATATTCAACAATATCCCCATTTTTCATTGATGTCAACACTACCTTGAACGACATCACTTACTTCAAACTCCCCCTGAAGATGTGCTTCAAAGACTTCATGTTCTTATATTTCTTTTTCACACATATGTCTTCTGGTTTCTTTATTCTATCATTGCTCCCTCTGTCATTGGGATCTTCCTTTTTCATCTTCGGGAAATTCCAACGTCTTTACTCTGTCATTTTCTCCCTTTGTCATTGAGATCTTTATTTTTCATATTCTCTCCCTCTTTGACATCAATGGAAAAGGAATCTTTTGCTTTATTGTTTCCACCTTGATTTGTGTTCTCGGCTTCTACTATGCCAAGACGCAGATAATCACATTGTCTTCATCTAGTTTAATGTATATTGCAGGAAATCTTATCACGAATTGTAGACACGAGGATTTTTATTACCTTCAATAAACTTTCCTTATTATCGCACAAATTTATAGTATTTCGTGTGTGTGGAAAAATTTGGTGTGCCCAATATTTTGTCCACGCAGTGTATTCATACTGTAACGTTTACTCTAAGATCATTCTTCCAAAGTTACTTTTTGTCCTTTGTCGACCTATGCATTAAATTTTATCTTCAGCGTGATCTTCTTAGATTGCACAATGGATGAACTCATCAACTTCAATGACCCCTCAATTTAAGTTTAATCACGTGGTGATTTACTTCCCAATTCTATAAGTTGGTGATGTTTTCTTTTTGTTCACCACCCTAGTTCATACTTTGTCAAGCTTGCCCTACCATTTGTGTATTTATTTGTTATTCCTCGGCTTTTGGTTTCCATCCTACAATCTTTGTTTGTCGTCATGTCTTATTTCTAGCGATTAAATAATTACCTTGACAACCTATGCATGGTGGTTTAGTCTCAACAGGTGGATCTCAGACAAATACGGATATATATAGGCATTTAGAAAAACTAGATAAAAGAATCCATTTTAATGTCATGGTGCCAACAATCGTACTTCAACTAGACTACTTCCGAGATGTTGTCCAATTTGAGTAGGTGAGTGCATATTCTGGAACAGCAATAACATAAATTCACCCTTTTGAGTCATCTTGGGGTCGATCCCAATTCATCGACTTCGACATTGGATCTTACTCCCCTTTTGCAGTATCTTGGACCTGTAGAACCGACTCCAATGGACTTGGACTTACACCATATTTCACCTCTACTCAACCATTCATGTTGAAGAAGTTGACCTCAAGCTGTATCTATGATTCATCTCCATCTTTCATCTATAGTTTTTTTGTTCTTTGATTTTTTTCCTTGACGCCCAATTGTGGCCTGATGTAATATGAGCTTCCAAGCTCCAAAAATTTGTGATCATATTTTGAATATGACACAAAAAACTTCCTTTTTGCGTAGTCATATTTCTTGTACATTTTATTTTTCACTGTTTAAGGCATGGAAATTTCATTTTTACAATAAAAACTGCATACTTCAAATATACAGTAACAATTCTTCAAATGAATTCAATGGCCATCGACTTACTTTATTAATCCTTGATTGTTTGATGTACCTGTTTTCGACTCAAGGATCCTACATAACCCTTCTAAGTTAATGTGAGCAGTAATCACTTATCGTTGGTATTGTGCAATTGTTGTTTTCATCTGTTGCGTATACCTGAGATCGGGGTTTTTTTTAAGGATTATAATAGTATACTTAAGTACAGTATTCTATGCGATAATGTTTTGGATTGAAAAAAACATATATATACATTGGTAGGTGAATATTAAATATGAAACGTACATTTTACTACTGAAACTTGTAAATTTTGGCAAATATTATGATAAAAACAAATATTTTATGTAAATATAGGCGATATTAGAGACTAGAAATGACCAAATAACGAATTTATTTTATGAAAAACTTCACACAAGCTACGTATCACCTGTATATTTTCACTGCAAAACACACTAAAACATATGAACTAAACCCAAAAATTAGCCAATCGGTAAAAAATTTCCCCTAACGTTTTCCCTTCCTGAGATGCTTTTCTCATCCATGTACCGTCTTGATTGGTTGAGTTTTGTTGATGTTATCTTCATTCTGAAGAACTTATGAGACATATTCCTTTCCAAAGTATTTTTGCGTATAAACGGTTTCTTCTTATGAGGTGGAGATTCTTTTACAGATTTGTGCCAAACTAGTTCCTTTTGTGCTTTCATGAAGCATAATTAGGTATTATTCCCATATTTATCGCACGCATAACATCTTATGGTGTGACAATATTTCGCAACATTTCCAACAAAATTACATCTCCAACATTTTACAACATTGTTGGTATTTTTATAAGTGTTAGCATTCATGGATTTCTCAATTCTTGTAGGAAGTTCATGTTTTCTATGAAATTTAGCCTATTGGTTGAAATTAGGTTCTTGTTTGTCACACATTCCATCATTATCCCTCGAAAATCCAATAGCACTCTTACCTTCTGGAGATCGTTGATAGCTTAGGATTTCATCCAGGATAATTGAGTTGTTTTTTAACTTATCTTGAATTCCTGCATCAATGCATATTCCATTTTTCCTTTGGATTATGTAAACCACTTTATCTTTCAAGTGCGAAGCTTCTGATTCTCTTAGCGCGATTTATTTCTACTGTAGTGAATTCTGACTCCTTAGAGGACTTCTCAAATGTACACTCATATTCTTCTAGTTCCTTGATTCTTTCTTTTGCACACTACAATTCTTCTTCCTTGGATTCCATTTGTTTCTTCAAGTCTTCATTCATATCCCCAATCTTCTTAACCTGTTCTTCTACCATTTCAAGTTGTTCCTTTAGAATTTTGTTTTCTTTTCTTGATTTCTTCATATCGTTTAGTGCGTTAATTAATTCACCTTCCCAGTCGACACCAAAAATGTCCTCATCTTTAGATTTTGAAATTTCTTCAGAGCAATTGAACCTTTCATATTTCAACAATGGTCATTTAACTCCATTAGAGGAGTGTTTGTTGTCGACAGATTTCTCCAACCTAAATAGTTCTTTTGAGCTTCATGATTTCTTATTTTCATTGGATTTTGGAGAGGACAAGTAAATTCCATTGTACGCCAATTCCTTTGCAGCTTTAGATATACTAGCTAGAGCTCCTTTAGTTGATGATTTTCTTCCTACTTCATTCTCATCTTGAGTTAGGGCCATTAACAACACATCACTTGTACCACCATCATTTTCTTCTTCATTTAAAGCATTGTTCTCCTTAGTGTATAGTATTTTCTTCTGCCTTTGAAATTTCTTATTTTTCATAACTTTGTTCTATTGATGCCTGCCTCTTCATTCTTGATATTTTGACTCTTCCTCTCTTTAGCTATCTCATTTTTATTCATATGTGCACTTTAAAGCTAAATGTACAATTATACCACATTTAAAAGGTAGTTTTCCTTTGTACTTACCTTAACCTCTTTTCAGTCTTCTCACAAAGTTGGCCTCTTCTTCATCTGATATGTTAGTTGTATTCTTGCAATCATTTTTTCTAAACTTTTTTCTTTATTTTTTCTTTAAACGCATCTTCTTTCTTGGATACATTCTCGGGTTTTATTCTCATCTCATATGTTGTGAGAATTCCACATAGTTCATCATTGGTCAGGTCATCCAAATCACTTTTGTCTTCTAAAACAAACACTTTTGGATTAAACATGTAGGAACTGTTCTCATGATATTTTGCACAAATGACTTATCTTTAATATTAACTCCAACTCCATTTATGGAGTTTACTATCTAATCCACTCTTATAAAGTATGAGGCAACATCTACTTCCTCCTTCATTTTGAGAGTTTCAAACTACGTTGAGAGTTTTTTGTAGTTTGGCCTTCCCGACTTTGTCATCGCCTTCATAGATAATTCTTAGTTTATCCCCTACTTATTTCACTGTGATGGATTGCATTAATTTGGTGAACTCGTCATCAACTGATACACACAATATGGCATTTTTTTCTCATGCATTCCACTCATATTGTTTTTTATTTTATGTATCAATTGTCATTGTTCTAGAGGTCATTTTCTCACCATTCTCTTCCGACTCATCTACAACTTGCAGAAATCAATATCCATCTTCCACTGATTTTCAAACATCCATGCTAGGTGATTGCAGATAAACTTCCATTCAGATTTTCCAGAAGGCATAGTTTGAACCATTAATTTTTGGATCCCTGTTGGTGGACAGGCCTTCTTGCTTATCCATGTCTGTGTTGGATCTATATTTCATATGTTAGTCTATTACCGAAGACAGCCTCTATGATACCAATTGTTGGAATTAACTTATTACTGAGAGGGGGGTGAATCAATAATTGTGCAAATATGTTTAATTTTAACGTATGGATATTTTCATAGTTTTAAAACTTTCCAGCATCCACACAAACAATCATAACAATGCACAAATACTTGAGAATAATTGTATATCTATAAATATATATGTATAATTACATCAGTGAGAAATTACAACCTCCAAAAATGAGCACCCACACATTTAAGGTGTTAACCTCATACCAAGTACAATCTACGGGTTGTTGGCACTGACCTAAACAACTTCAAATTGCATGTGCACCAACTCACGATCTTCAGTCACTGACTTGAAAAAATATCATTCTGACTATGAAAACTACGACTTGCGGCTTTAATCTTTTACCTGTGGATAATTGTGCTCTCTGGTTGTGGAAGCACCAAATTGTATTTGTTCTCCAGCACCGATTGGAAGGAGGATACGACCCCCTAAGTTTTATATGCACCAACAAAAAGGATGCGGTTACACCTTGATTGTATTCTCTAGCACCGAATGGAAGCAGGGTGCAAACCCCTGATCCTTTCCATGTCCGACCTCCTAGATATGAAATATGATTGTATAGAAAAACTGCAAATAGAGAAAATACATTATCTTCACAATCCACAATTGTTGTTACTTCTTTGATTTGCATCTGATTATTTGCATCCGAACAGACAGTTTCCCAAAATACGATGTGTGATATTTACTGCATCTACAACATTTCAGTTGATCTGTGCTCCACATCTAAATAGATTATATGGCTCAATTATACTTGTTATTTTGCAGTTTGTGTCTTTACTTAGCAAGAGCTTCGCACATCTGGGAATCCTTTTCTTCGAGAACACTTATTCGTTGTCCATCACTGACTTAGTTGTGCCCTTTGGCACCATTGCATAAAGATACTCTCTGTGATCAACGAGCCATAAATACCCCAAATAAATTCTAAAGATTATTAAATAGTTATATAAGATATTCATTATCTACAAGCTTACTTCACCTCATCCATATCTTGCTTATTTATAATGCTTTTGACTCAAGATATGTGCCCACTTGGTGAAGTCCTTTAACTTCGAATAGAGTCCCACTTGATTGTGTTTCAACAGGTTAGGATCTGAGCCAACATGCTACTTTCCTCAATTCATCTTTGTGTAGTGTATGACGCACATTTTCCATCGTCCTTGTGGGAATTTTACACACATCGATTTATTACTTATGGTTCTTTACATATATTTATATCACATACCATATTCTTTGTGGAACTTTTACATGGTTTTGTTTCTCTTTATTCATGAGTCTCACGAATGTTATTTGTGCATCTGTGTCATTTTCAATGTTCTTCTATGCATATGACTATATGTGCATTTGCGACCAATGTCATGATGGGATAATAGATTTTATATGACTTCCACATTCTCCCATATGTATTTCTTCAAGTTGGTTATGTGAGAGGAAGTATTTTAGCAATTTAATCTGATTGTTTGACTTCTGGTCCTTCTTCTCTTTGATCTGTTGACATCTTTTAATTGACTTTTGATCCATCTGATCTTTGATCCTTTGAGATTAATGACAACACATATTCAACAAAAACTTGTAGGAAATAATGTACGGAGTGGAGCCAATAGAAGAGTTGCTGAGAGATAATATGAGGAAATATTTTGAAAGAATGTGTATTGTTTATGAACCAGTTCTTTCCATGGCACGTTTTTCGATTTACACAACCATGTGTATTATATTATACATGTATATATATTCTTTACACTCTATTTCTATGTTTGTAAATGGAAAATGAAGAGGATGAAAAAAATCAATCCAATCAACAAAACATTAGGAAGTGATGAAAAAATTAGGCATGAAATAACCTCGAGAAATTACACTAGTTAAAGTGAAGAATGATTATCAATATAATTGAATATTATTGCAACTTATATGTTTTGAAAAGTTTAATATATGAAAATAGACTTTTTCTTTAATGTATTGGGCATATTGTCCCAATTGTCTGAGCATGGGTTACCAATAAATGTAACAATTACATATTGGCATTTCGATTATTGTGGAACTTTATAGTGTTCCATTTTGTATGATGAAGGGTCTCTTATTCATATATAATAAAATTATTTGTATATTCTATTGCAATGTCCAACATTGTACAATGTTATATTATTGTCGAATAAATATATGAATGATTAAATATTACATTTAACATATGTATAATATGATGATATAACACAGTAATATAATCATTATATCCAAATTCAAGATTTAAAATTCAAATATCAAATTTTTTTAAACTATTTGTTTTTTACAAGTAATTAAAAAAAAAATTTAAAAAAACAATTAATTAACATATAGTTAGATTGGTGCATTGTATTTTTTCAACCCTATAAATAGTGTGGAGCACATGTAAATAATTAATCTTGAGGCTCCTTTTATGTTATGAGAAATTACAAACTAATGTTTTCTATTCGATAAACTGCCCCAATGCTTCTCGTTGTTATCGATGCACTATTATCATGGTGTTCAAGTGATAATCACACCGGTGTGTTATATATATATAATTTTCACGAGTGATATTATGTATATAAAGTGGAAAAAAGTCCACAAAAAATTGGGGCTGCTATTGTCATCATTAAACTTACAAGAAAAAATGGTGTAGACGGTAATATAAGAACTAGTGTATTTCTATGAAATTTATGCACCGGTCGTTGTGTTTAACAAGTCTAATAAGCATTGATTCTCTCTAACATATAATACACATCAAGGGAGAGGTTTACATAAATGAAAAGAAACAATTTGTACAAATTAAATGCAAGTTATATGTTTAAAATGCACCATTGTATACAATTTAAATGTTATGCACTAATGCACTCATGTCGATGAAGCACTAGTGCATTTGTATGAATTTTTCCCATAGAAAAATAAATAAAACTCAACTATAACCTTCGATTTCCCAACTTTTTTAGTTATAGAACTTCCTCTACAACCTCCACCAAACCATCCATTACTAATAGAAGATGTTATAGTGAATACTTTTTTTTTTAATGACAAATCTTGCAATACTTAAAGCCTCTGCAAAAACATCCACCTACATCTACCTGAAAATGTTTTCCTTGTAATGAACACACATCATTTAAACATATATCAAAGGAAATAATTACTATTATATTAAAATTTAAAATAACTTGCCATTTTCTTTTCGTGATATGTGCTTCCTTGGCCCTCATTGCTATAAGTGTTTTTCATTATTCTTCTATCACGCACCTCTTACCAATAAAATCCTTTCTTAATGAAATACATATTACAAATTAAGTAAAGAATGTTGAGCTTAGAATTTTTTGGGGTTAGGAAATGTATATAATACAATAGCATGCACTTTTGTGCTTGATATAGATTTTCATGCCAGTGTCGTTATTGTATTATGTTCACTAATAAACTTGGCAATGTTGTTTAATATTGTAAAAATGGGGAACTTAATACAATCTTTTTCTAATGGTGCATCATTTTTGCATATTGGGTATAGACTATCGTCCTTAAAGGAGGATCCACTATATGCTGGATGCAAAGCTTCCCAGATTGGGCATGCATCCCTAGTGCACAATCTCGGTCAATTATATCATCCAGGGAAATTTCTCCACCCCGTGGCCCAGATAGAACCACTAGTCTCCCTCTCCGAGACAGCCTAGTCAGGAAGTATATATCCTCAATGTCTATATTCAGGATGTGGGTCTCAACCACAAAGTGTTGCTGCTCAGGGTCCCACATGTCAATAATGTAATCCAGAATACGTATGTAGGCCTTCATGCCTGGTACCCTGACTCATACTTCAGTAGCCCACAGTTCAGTAGGGCCTCTATGGTAGATGGATCACTAACAGCTTGGAAGTGTGTTGTTTCATGCTCTCTCACTTTCCACATAACCATGGTATGGATGTTGTTTTGACCTACAAAACATCGAAAAACTTGTATTAGGAACCATTTCATGTGCAGAGGAAACATAAAAAATAATGATTTTAACGAAAAGAAAAAAACAATTGATTTTTGATGGATAGGGAGATAGGTTTTTGAAGAAAACCTAGCCTGCGATGCCTTTGTTGTTCATACACAGAGCACCCGGCACTTACACTAGTTACAGACAACGCGATGTAGGTGCCTCTACCTCAACATCTGCAGAGTGTCATGTACTAGTGCTTCTATCAACTATGGACAAAGTGCCTACGGCACACTTTCCTCAGCTTGACAGAGCACCGTTGTGCTTGAAGGAAGAAAAAAATGAGGCTTCCACAGCACATTTTTTGGGTCTTTAAAACGTCTAAAAACCCTCAACCTCTGGTCGAAATTCTCTCCATATCAATTAAAAACCTTTTATTTTTAGTTAAAAACCAAAAAATTACTATGGGCATGAAAAGAAATGGTCATAATACTTACCTCTTTCATGGAAAGTGGGCAAACAGTGGACTAAAACACTTGCAATCACCAAAGGAAGCTCTCCTTGTTTCATTCTAACTCCTAAACTCTCCAAATGGTAAATGACAATGGTAAAAACTTTTACTATTCCATTCTATTTATATTAATTTTGGAACTTTTGTTATTTTATTTTAATTTAATTATTTATGAAATCCAAAGTTACTTTTAATAAAGTGGGTTTTATTATTCGTTTATATAGTTTTGATGGAGTTGGATTTTAATGTGTCTTTGATATTTCAGGTCAAAATTTGGCTTGTGGCTATGAATTAAGCTCTTTTTGTCTTTTTCAAGCTTAGAGTGGCAATGAAAAGGTACCAAGCGTCTTTTACACTTTTCACATGCTCATAAAATAACCAATAAAAAGGTGTCGAGTCTACTTTTTCGCTTTTTCAAAATCGTAAAAAGTGGATTATGAAAAAGGAAACCCACTATGGAGTTATATTTAAGATATTTTCAGTCTCCTTAAAAACAAAAAAATATTTCCAAGAGAACTTGTTACGTTCATGCTTGTAAAAGTTTCAGAACGGTCAACTAGTCGATGGTAGGTTATCTCTTTTTCGGACCGACTAGGCCTATTTACAAAAAAAGGACCTTTTGGAGTTTCCTTGTGTCTTCGTTCAGACTCTCTAAACATGAAATATATTGAGTTCACTTTCATCATACTCATAAAATCAAATGATGAAAGACCCTATCTGGGAATGAACCCCTCCTTTCTCAGGTTCGTAAAACATATGAGACTGGACTCATTGCTTGATGAGCTATAACAAGTGTTTGTTACCCTTTTTGGACTCGTAAAAATGAAAAGAGGCGCTCATATGTTAAGATGGGGAAATTAGGGAAAGAGGACTATTTTTCATTTGTATTTATGGTATTCTATAGTCCACCTTTGAACATGTCACCTGTCTGCATTTGTATATCTGAACAATTGGGTATTCAGCTTGTCTTTGAGTCAATCCACTTCCATGAGTCTCCTGAATCCTTTGATCCAATTCAAAGAATGCTTTGTCGTATTCCCTACATTACATCTGGTTTCAGTCTCATCAATTCAATGCTACCAAGTCATTTGTTGTGTTGCAAATTGTTCAAAGGATGTCACTTCTGAAAAATAACTCATCAGTAACTTACCTATCCATAAAGTCAATCATGTCTAAGTAATTTTCATTACTTCAAATCAACGTTTTTTCCATGTTTCATGTCACTAATGAGGGAATCACCATGTCCCTCCTTTGACAAGTTTATTTTTGTCAACTTCATCTCATCATCCAGGAATTAGGCCTAGAAACCTAGTTAAGTACCTTGAAGCTTGCATGCCTCAATGGTAGGTTTCCTCACTTTCAACAGTAGGTTTTCATCATTGGCCTCTAATGGGAATATTCTATCAAGAGTTTGACTTCAAAAAATACATTCACACTTGAAAGAATGTACTGAGATACCTTGGGGATCATTGAAATTCATGATGATTTCCCTCGCACTTGTTAACAGTATACATCAATGACTGGTATCAAGTGGTTTCTACCCTGTTCGAATTCAAAACATATATTCACGTGGTTAGAATCGTATATGTTGGGATTGGAATGAAGACCCTGAGTGTTTAGGATTCATCGCTCTGGTTTCATATCCTCATGTTGCATTTGGAGAACAATTAGATTCTTAACACGGATCCACAATGTATGCTTGGTGGATGTGTTCAGTATTTGAGGTCGGGTAACTTGGATCTACCTTGTATGTTCTGTAGACATGTTCCACCTCCTACATTAGTTGTTCATGGATCTAAAGTGTATTTTTAGTATCCATGACATGGTCATCATCAAGGATCTCCAATGTATTGGTCCACAACCATGATTCAGTTGGATAAGTCAGTTATTGGTCCTATGTCAGTTATGAGCTCATGTCTTATTGCCTCTATACCATATTGATATCTTGTAAACCATTTCGCTTCCTTCTAGCTTCATACTTTGGGGGACATTCTGTTGCACCTGAAAATCCCATAGTCTTCTATTTGCATTTTAGAAATCATGACCTGAGATTCCTTGGAAACCTTTTTTCCATCCCTATAGACTACAACGCTTTTCTCCTGTTGTGATAGAGTGTCGACGATGCTCTGTCCAGTGAGGAAAATTGTGTCAGATCTATTTTTTCCCTTGGCATTAGGCGTCAATAGTGCTTCCCCTAGTTGAGAAATGAGCATTGGCGCTCTTTCACTTGAAACCAAGTGCATCGTCGACCAAAAATGTGAAAAATAAAGTTCTAGAAGCTTCCGTGGAGGCAGTTCCTACTTGCTTGGGAGAGGTGGCATTCGCCTTCCTCACTTGTTGATCACCTCCTATCCATTCCTCATGTGAATCTCATGAGAATTCGCCTATAAATGAATCCTTCATGGATTGAATGGAGGAGGCCAAAGAAAGTACCATTATGTTGTTGGATTGAGATCTGATTTAGAGGCAAGATAGAGTGGGCTTGTATGTGAAGGATTGTATATTTTTTTTAGAGGATACAGCCATCAATATCAAGGCTTGGTTATAACTTTATTCTCTCATTATTAATACAAAAGTGTTCCCTTTTCCCATATTTAAGGTGTTTTAATTGCAGATTAGATATTGTTGGACTCCTTAATCACTGACATAGATAGTTGATTTTTCATGATGCTCTCACTTTGTGTTTTTGTCTTTTGATCTATTTTACAAGTGTTGAACATTGCAAGGACTTTCAGAACTAGGACAAAAGGACTTAGGTCTGAGGTATGATTTTGGTTTCATGTTATTCAAATTGATTATCTAGGGGAAAGATATAGTGTTGTTCTCTTTTGTTCTACACTAGTGCTTTGTAGGGTAGAGGAACATCTCTTGTCTGCAAGAGGTGTAAAATTCTTGATAACAACACTATTGAAGAATTAATATTAGTAGATATCATCCTAGGGGGGGTAAGGTTCACATGGAAAAAAAAGACTCGAAGGGTGACAGACACATAGCTTCTCTCCTGGACAGATTCCTGGTTTCAGAATCGATAATGGACTTAGGTAGTGAACTTCACTTGGCAGTTATTCCAAGAGAAAAATTAGATCACTGACCATTAGAATTGATATGGAGTGGGATGGGATCATAATTCAAAAAACCCTTCAAGTTTCAACAATTTTGTCAAGGTCATCCATATTTCACAAAAAAGGTTAAGACATGATGGGATGAATTGAGTGTTGTGGTCGACCCAAGTATGTGCAAGTTCCAACAGAAGTTAAAAGGGTTGAAAGAAAGGGTCAATAAATGGAACACGGAGTAGTTTGGAAACATATTTTCTGAAAATAAAATTTTGGAAATCTGACTCCTGGAGATCCAGACCATAGGGATGAATAATGGGTACACAACCATTCTGCAGATGGAATAATATAGTATATGCTCAAAAATTGAGGAGAGGGAAAGGCAAAAGGAAATCCTATGGCGCCAAAAATCAAGGATTCGATGGCTAAAAGAGGGGGAAAGAAATACAAAAAATTTCTAGTGATCAGTTATTCAGGATAGATTACAGAAAAAAAATATTCTCAATTAAAAATTCTAGTGGGGAAAGGGTGGAAACAAACGAGGAAATTAAAACAACCTTCAACCAGCACATCAAGGACATAATGATTGAACCAAGACAGGACAGAAGTCGAGACATTGATAAAATAACAAGACACATCCCTTCTTGCATCACTCAATAATAGAATGAATTGCTAATTAATCCTATCTCCCTCGCTAAGGTGGAGGAAATAGTTTTCCAAATGATAGAAGGCAAGGCCTTGAACCCGAATGGTTTCACGGTGAACTTATTTCACCACTTCTTGGATATAATTAAGTAGGAGGTATGGAATATTGTAGAATATTATTTCAAGGAATATTCTACCAGTGCTCAATGTAACCTTCCTCACTCTCATCCCAAAGTGTGAAGGGGCATACTCTCTAGCCAGATTTAGGCCCATACGCATGTGCAATGTAATCTACAAAATCATCACTAGGGTCATTGTAAATAGACTTAAATCCCTCCTAACCTATCTGATCTCTCCAGAACATTCAGGGTTTTTGGAAGGTCGTCAGATAACAGATGGTATTATATTCGTCCATGAAATGCTTCATTTTAAAAAAAATAAGAAAATCTCATGAATGATGGTGAAACTTGACATAACTAAAGCATATGACAAAATTAACTGGAAATTTATGAGAAGAATGCTAATAGCTTTTGGATTCTGGGATGACTGGGTTGAGTGGATAATGAACTTAATTTCCTCAATTTTTTCTCCATTTTGGTAAATGGAGTGCTGATGGGTCTCATCAAACCTTCTAGGGGGATAATAAAAGGATACCATTTATCCCTTTTCCTCTTCATTCTTATGGCGAAATGGTTAGGAATTTCAATCTCGACAATGAGGGACAACAGTGATCTAAGAGGGATCAAGGTTCATCCAAGGACAGATACACAAACTCACCAATAGTTTGTGGATGATACCATGGTGATGGGTTACCCGTCGGTCTAGGAATCCAAGAACTTCAAATACTGTATATCCAACTTTGGCAAAGCCTCAGGCCTAGAAACCAACAACAAAAAATCCTAGGTTTTTTTCTTTAACACCCCTTGGATCTCTAGACGAAATATTTGTCGTATCTTGGGTATCCATGAGATCTCTCTTCCATCAAAATATCTGGGAATTCCCTTGGTGAATTAAATAGCCAAAAAGGGATCCTAGATGGAGTTGCTGGACAATATGAAAAAACGATTGATGAATTGGACCTTAAGGCCCCTCAACATGGAGAATAGACTCGTCTTGGAAAAATCAGTCCTACAAGAAATGCCAACATATCTCTTTTCGACCTTGGCAGATCCTAAGGAAGCTCCAAGAGATATAAGGGGTATGCAACGAGATTTCTTCTGGGGTGGAGCTAATGAACGATAGAAATGGGCTCTGGTAAAATGGGAGATGTTATGCACCCCTAATCATCAAGGAGGATTAGGCCTTCAAGACCTTGAATAGGTGAATGTGGTGAGAGGGGCCAAGTTGTGGTGGCGCTGGGTAACCTATAATCAAGAACCTTGGTAAAAGGTTTGGCATATTAACTATGCGGAGGATTGGGACAAAGGAAATATCATTAGGTTTTTAGAAGACACCCTAGGGTCTCACATATGGAAAACAACCTAGCTAGGAAGGAAGTTGATCCAAAAGCATAGGTTCTGGGAAGTAAGGAATGGACAAAAAGCTCGAATATGGGAGAATTCATGGCAGAAAATTCCTCCTCTAGGTTGCAGCGCAAGAATTCAACGACTCATTGGAGAATGTGTTAACCAAGGCATTACAAGGTTCAAAGACATATGGGTAAACTAGGAGGATGACTAGGAATTCCAGGTCTGGGAAGACAGGGAATGGTGGGAACAACGTGATCCAGGAGAGGAAGTGGATAGAATGGAAGAAGCCTTCAACAACAACTGAATCAGAATGCACTTAGGGAAACCCAAGTTGACGTAGGGATATCACCCACCGGTATCATTCCCCATGAAGGAGGCTTACAACTTATGGACAAGGGTAGATACCCAACCAGTGGACCAAAAGTGGCAAAAAATGTGGATGAAAATATTATGCCCTAAAATTTCGACCTTTAGTTGGCTAGTAATGAAAAAACACATTTTAACAGAAGAAAATATTTAAAAAATGGGAATGGTAGGACCTTACTAGTGTTGCATGTGCGCACATGAAGAAGAAACAATAGGTCATCTCTTGGATTCTTTTCCATTTTCCACTAGCATCTAGGATCAAGGTGCAATGAAATTCATAATATCTAGCCATGTCAGGCCAAATCTGGACCGAATGCTCACAGAATGGACCAACAACCCTTTCTAGAGCCCCATTTCGAATCATTTATGGGATATTTTTCCTTATTTCGTGCTCTGGGAGATTTGGAGGGAGCGAAAATATAGGACTTTCTGATGGAAATCTTCAACCTCAAGAAAATTTTGGAATACCATAGAAAATAAGATGCTAAAAACAATAAGATGGCATCCTAGGATAGCTTAGACTAGGAGGCTACGAAGTCAAAGTACACCATTTTAAAAGCTTCAGGACTTTCAGGACTCGTACAATTTGGTGACACACCAAAGCATAGGAAGAATGGTAGCAAGTGCAGAGATATGGACTTCCTCTCCCTGAGTATTTTACAAGCTCAATTTTGATTGCACGTCGAAGGGAAACCCAAGCCCAACCGGTTATGGGTGTATCATCCGTGACCATAGATGAAGCATGTTGGGATTCAAGTATGGTTTCATTGACTAGGAAACCAACAATGCAGAAGATATAGAAGGTATTCCATAGGGAATAAAAAAGTCGCAGGAGAATTGATCGACCCTTATAATCATTGAAGGAGACTCCCAGGTGGTAATCCAGATGGAAACAAAAATCCTTCATGACACCCAAAGTGAAAAGGTGTCACACTTATGGAGGTTGAAGGGGCAGTTAGAATGACTAAAGGAGATTTTGGACCCAAGGATAGAAATCCTCTTTAACCACCTCATAAGACTTGGGAACAAGGTGGCAGACTGATTGGCGAACCTCGGGACAGAAACATGTAGAGAATTTATATCCAAGCACTGGAGTGAGGTGATCGATGTGATGGCAAGGGACAGTTGTATCAACCTCATGCACCAAGATACGTAGAGTAGTTATCAAAAAGGGAGGGAAGGACACCAGGAAGGCCCAACTCACTACAAGTAAATGGGGTTGTATAGACAATTGGAGGGTGACATTAGGTGAAAGTCACAATAGTTTTAAATCTGCTAAGACTCACGATCAAGGCACCATCTTTTCGACTAAGGGGCATACGTGCAGAAATGGATGGGGAAATTGGAATATATGGATGACTACATTGGATATATTTGCTTCAGACTACGGATCATGAGCATAGCATCATAACATGTACTGCTATAATCATGGTTCAGAAGAGGAAGTTGTTATTTAGGGATATGCAGGGTGGTGGGAAAATCATGAAGGTTGTCTGCACATTCTTTTAGTTGCTTTTCGGAACAGAGGCACGTTGGGGTTTTGGTATATGGAAGCTTACTAGTGAAGGAGTCTAGAGGGAAGTATGGAAGGTCAAAAAGGAAATGGGAATCAAATTTTAGGTCAAGAGGAGGAGAGTGGTCAAGTGACCAAGGCACAAAAGAAATCCCTGTGGGAATCCCGAATGTTTGAACTGGGCCTCCCCAAGGAAATTTAGCAGAATATTAATGAGATTGAGTACCAACTATGGGAGGAAATGGATAGGGACACCCTACACGAGGAATGTCGTAAGGAGAAATATTGGATCCTAGATATAGGCCACAACGCATGCAGTATTAGTATCTATGAGAGAACTATGGTTCTGTTTTTGGTGATGAAAAACCTTATTGGTCGCTCGATGTGGGAGAAAAAGGAGATGGGTGAAGCTAAGGAGCAGTTGGCACAATGGCAGGAAGAGATGGAATCTGACTGGAAGCGGTTGAAACCAAAAACAGACACTATTTTGCAGCGTCTCGGGATGCAGGCTCCTCCATCCCCGCCAACCACGATGTCCTAGCCAACTCCAGCAGATAGTAATCGTTAGGGGTGCATCCCCAATCTCCCATATGTTTTTTTCTAGTGCTTTTATGCACTGTATTATCATGCAATTGTTATGTGTGATGGGTATTAAATCTCAAGGTCCCTATCAGGATGTAGTGTTTGGTCTAGGAGACTTTCCATATCAAGTTGAAGTAGGTCTTATATTTTTTGCAATCAATTGTGTAATCAGTCCAGAATGAAGATGTATTAATCCCAAGTTTTGGTGGAGGAATACTATGTAATATGTCATATGGTCAAGTTAGTCTGTTAGGTTAGTTTTGGACAAAGGATCGGATGAAGCAGTTATCAACAGAAGGTTCTTGTGTATCAGAATGTAATCGACTCTTTTATGACATAAATAAAATATCTTATTTACAAAAAAACCTAGATACCAAGGTTCAAATCACTTTTTTCTTAGATTTATAGTTACTAATCAAATCAAACTATTAAAAGCAATATGCATCTTATGTTTATTAACAACATTTGTATGTGGTCTATTGGGAAGTAGTAAGGTGATTGAGATTGTGCTAAGCTAGAGGCCAAGGTTCAAATTCATTTTTGCTTGAGTTATAGTTAGCTATCTAATTTAACTATTAATTTTCAAATCTAACCTTTATTTAGAAAATGTAACTATTATTATGGTTTCCTTTTAACAAATTATGTTGCATTTTTTTTGTTCAAATAACATAAAAGGATGCAATTTAATTTGGATTCATTTTCTTGAAATCAAATCCCTTTTTGTTTGGAGTTATAGTTAATTATCAAATCTAACTATTAAAATCAATATGAATATTATGTTTATAAACAACATTTGTATGTGGTTTATTGAAGTTATACTTAATTATCAAATATGACTATTAGTTTTCAAATCTAACTATTAAAATCAATATGCATATTATGCTTATTAACAACATTTGTATGTGGTCTATTTGGTAAGCAGTGAATTGATTGGGTATTTATTCATTACATTTAAATTCCTATATTGTACATACATAAATATTGAATTTTAAAAATGCATACACACATGTGCAAATAATAAATTTGATAGATGTTAAATCTACTTTGTATTCCCTAGATTTGATCTTCGTCACCTAAAATTCCTCCTGAATTTAGCTTATAAAACTAGAATTCATTTTCTTGAAATCAAATCCCTTTTTGTTTAGAGTTATAGTTAATTATCAAATCTAACTATTAGTTTTCAAATCTAACTATTAAAATCAATATGAATATTATGTTTATTAACAACATTTGTATGTGGTTTATTGAAGTTATAGTTAATTATCAAATATGACTATTAGTTTTCAAATCTAACTATTAAAATCAATATGCATATTATGCTTATTAACAACATTTATATGTGGTCTATTTGGTAAGCGGTGAATTGATTGGGTATTTATTCATTACATTTAAATTCCTATATTGTACATACATAAATATTGAATTTTAAAAATGCATACACACATGTGCAAATAATAAATTTGATAGATGTCAAATCTACTTTGTATTCCCTAGATTTGATCTTCGTCACCTAAAATTCCTCCTGAATTTAGCTTATAAAACTAGAATTTTGTATGTTTGTCGTATCATTCTCATTATGGGTTTATATATTAATCTTATGAACCAAGGTGACCTTTTGATTCCTAATTTTTATTTCAGTTCTTTTTTTATTTTTTTATGCCAGCCATAACATTATTTTTTACTTCTTTATTTTACTTCTTTTGTTTCTATTCTTTATTTTTATACTTCTCATGTTTCTATTTTTTATGTCAGCTATAATATTTTTTTACATCTTATTATATTATGTTTCTACTTTTCATATCGGCTATAATATTTTTTTACTTCTTTATTTTATGTCAACTATAATATTATGTTTCTACTTTTCATATACTTCTATTATTTTATTTGACTTATTTATTAACTTCTTCATTTTACTTCTTTTCTTTCTACGGTTTATGTGGGCTATAATATTTCTTTTTACTTTTTTTTTACTTCTTATGTTTCTAGTTTTTATGTTGTCTATAATACTATGTTTTTACTTTTCATATCGGCTATAATATTATGTTTTTACTTTTCATATCAGCTATAATATTTTTTTACTTCTATTTTTTTTATTTGACATCCTTATTAACTTATTTTTAACTTCTTTATTTTATGTAGACTAAATATATGAGAAAAACGGACACATCTTCCTCCAGGCGCAAAAATACCTTATCTTCACAATCTTCAACTGCTATTACTTATTTGATTTGCGTATGAGAATTTGCATCTAAACAAATAGTTTCCCAAAATACAATGTGAGATATTTACTATGTCTGCATCCTTTCAGTTGATCTATGTTATGTGTCTGAATAGAGTCTCTGGCTTAGTTATACTTTTTTTTCTTTCATCTATCTTTACTGATAAAGAGCTTCACACACCTGGGTTCCTTTTCATCAAGTTCACTTATTCATTTCTCATCACTGACTTTGTTGCACACTTTTGCTCCACTGCATAAAGATATTGTCTGTGATCATCAAGCCATTGATACACTAAAGAAATTTTGAAGCTTGTCAAACAGTTAACTATCATAAAAGATTTTATTACACTCTGATACACGAGAACCTTCTATTGATAATTCCTTCATCTGACCCTTTGTCCAAAACTAACATGACAAACTAATTTGACCATATGACATATTACATAGTATGCCTCCACAAAAACTTGGGACTAATACTTCTTCATTCTGGACTGATTACACAATTGACTGCAAAAAACTACAAGACCTACTTCAACTTGACATGGAAATTCTCCTAGACCAAACACTACATCCCGAAAGGGACCTTGGGATTTAATACCCATCACACATAATAGTTGCATGATGATATAGAGCACAAAACCACTATAACAAAATATATGGCAGATCAAGGATGCTCCCCTAGTGATTTCTATCTGTTGGACTCAGTTGGGACATCATGGTTGTCGGGGATGGAGGAGCCTGCATCCCGAGACTCTACGAAATAGTGTCCATTTTATGGTTCAACCGCTTCGATTCAGATTCCATCTCTTCCTACCATTGCGCTAACTGCTCCTCAGCTTCACCCGTCCCCTTTTTCTCCCACATCAAGCGACCAATAATATTTTTCATCACCCAAAAGAGAGCCACAGTTCTCTCGTAGATATTGAGAATGCATGTGTTGTGTCCTAGATCTAGGATCAAATCTTTATCCTTATGACATTCCTCGTCTAGGGTTTCCCTATCCAGTTCCTCCCACAGCTGCTGCTCAATCTCATTAATATTCTACTAAATTTCCTTGGGGAGGCCTAGTTCGAACATTCAGGCTTCCCACATGGATTTCTTTTGTGCCCTGGTCACCCAACTACTCTCCTCCTCTTGACCTAACACTCGATTCTCCTTTCCTTTTTTACCGTCCATACTTTCCTCTATGCTCCTTCACTAGTAAGCTCCCAAATACCAAAACCCCAACGTGCCTCTATTCCAGAAAGCAGCTAAAAGAATGTGCAGACGACCTTCATGATTTTCCCACCACCTTACATATCCCTAAATAGTACATGTTATGATGCTACGCTCATGCTCCATAGTCCGAAGCAAATATATCCAATGCAGTCGCCCGGATCTTCCAATTTCCCCATTCATTTATGCACATATTATCGTCAATCGAAAGGGTGGTGCCTTGATCGTGAGTCTTAATGGATTTAAAACTAGTGTGACTTTCACCTGATGTGACCCTTTAGTTGTCTACACAACCCCCTTTACATGTACTGAGTCAATCCCTTCAAGTTTCCTTCGCTCCATGTTTCATAACTACTCTGTGTATCTTGGTGCATGAGGTTAATACAATTGTCCCTTGTCGTCGCATCCATCACCTCACTCTAGTCCTTGGATATAACTTCTCTACGGGTTTCCATCCTGAGGATCGCTAGTCGGTCTTCCACCTTGATCCCAAGTCTTCTGAGGTGGTTAAACATGATTTCCATCCTTAAGTCCAAAATATCCTTTAGTCATTCCAACCAACCCTCCAACCTCCATGAGTGTGTCACCTTTTCACTTTGGGTGTCATGAAGGAGTTTCGTTTCCATTTGGATTACCACTTGTGAGTCTCCTTCGACGATTATATGGGTCCATCGATTCTCATGCACCATTTCTATTCCCTGTATAAGACCTTCTATATATTCTGGATTCTTGGTTTCCTAACTGATGAAACCATACTTGAATCCCAACATGCTTCATCTATGGTCACGGATGATACACCCATAACTGATTGGGCCTGGGTTTCCCTTTGACACGCCATTTAAATTGAGCTTGTAAAATCCCCAAGGAGGGAAAGTCCATATCTCTGCACTTGTTACCATTCTTCCCATGCTTTCGTGTGTCACCAAAATGCATGGGTCCTGAAAGTCCCCAAGATCTTAGAAACATGGAATTTGACTCTGTAGCCTCCCAGTCCAAGCTATCATAGGATTCCATCTTTATTGTTTCTAGCATCTTGTTTTCTATGGTATTCCAAAATTTTCCTAAGATCGAAGCTTTCCCTTGTAAATTCCTATAGTTTCTCTCCCTTCAGATATCCCAGAGCATGAAATGAGGAAAAATATCCCATAAATGATTTAGAATGGGGTTCTAGAAAGGGTTGTTGGTCCATTATGTGAGTGTTTGGTCCGAAGTTTTCCTAACCTGGTCATATCTTATGAATTTCATTGTACCTTGATCCCATATGCTAGAGGTGAACGGAAAAGCATCCAAGAGATGACTTATTGTTTCTTCTTCATGTGCGCACATGCAACACGAGTAAGGCCCTACCATTCCTCTTTTTTAAAGATTTTCTCCTGTTAAAATGCGTTTTTTCATTACTATCCAGCTAAAGGTCTAAATTTTAGACCATAATCTTTTCTTCCACAATTTTTTCCACTTTTGGTCCACTGGTTGGATATTTTCCCTTGTCCATAAGTTGTAATCCTCCTTCATGGTGAATGAGACCTATGGGTGATATCCATACCTCAACTTGTATTTCCCTAAGGGGATTCGGATTCGTTTGTTGTTGAAGGATTCTTCCATTCTATCCACTTCCTCCCCTAGACCATGTTGTTCCCACCATTCCATGTCTTCCCAAACCCGGAAGTCCTGGCCTTCCTCCTAGTTTACCCATATGTCCTTGACCCTTGTAATTCCTTGGTTAACGCATTCTCTAATGCGTCATTGAATTCCCATGCCGCGACTTAGAGGAGCCATTTGCTGCCATGAATTCTCGCATATTCGAGCTTTCATCCTTTCCTTACTTCCCAAAAGCTATGGTCTTGGATCAACGTCCTTCCTAGCTAGGTTGTTCTCCTTATGTGAGACCTTCGGGTGTCTTCTGAAAACTAGAACTAGAATTTTGTATGTTTGTCATATCATTCTCATTATGGGTTTACATATTAATCTTATAACCCAAGGTGACCTTTTGATTCTTAATTTTTATTTCAGTTTTTTTTTTTCTTATGTGTGTCATAATAGTATTTTTTACTTCTTTTGTTTCTATTCTTTATTTTTATACTTCTTATGTTTCTAGTTTTTATGTCGGTTATAATATTTTTTTTACATCTTATAATAGTTTTTTGTTACTATTTTTTAACTTCTATTTTTTAATTTGACTTATTTATTAACTTGTTTTTAACTTCTTTGTTTTATGTCAATTGTAATATTATGTTTCTTGTTTTCATATGCTTCTATTTTTTTTATTTGACTTATTTATTAACTTCTTCATTTTACTTCTTTTCTTTCTACTTTTTATGTGGGCTATAATATTTCATTTTACTTTTTTTAACTTCTTATGTTTCTAGTTTTTATGTCGGCTATAATATTTTTTATATATTTTTTGACTTATTTATTTTATGTCGGATATAATATTATGTTTTTACTTTTCATATCAGCTATAATATTATGTTTTTACTTTTCATATCAGTTATAATAATTTTTTACTTCTATTTTTTTATTTGACATCTTTATTAACTTATTTTTAACTTCTTTATTGTATGTAGACTAAATATTTGAGATAAATGGACACATATTCCTCTAGGCACAAAAATACCTTATCTTTACAATCTGCAACTACTATTACTTATTTGATTTGCGTATGAGAATTTGCATCTGAACAGACAATTTTCCAAAATATGACGTGAGATATTTACTACGTCTGCGTCCTTTCAGTTGATCTATGTTATGTGTCTGAATAGAGTCTCTGGCTTAGTTATACTTGTTGTTATTCGATCTGTGTCTTTATTAATAAAGACCTTCACACATATGTGTTCCTTTTTCTTCAAGTTCACTTATTCATTGCTCGTCACTGACTTAGTTGCACACTTTTGTTCCACTGCATAAAGATATAGTCTGTGATCATCAAGCCATTGATACACTAAATAAATTTTGAAGATAATTGTTTTACCTCATCCATGTCTTGCTTATTTATAATCTTTTTGACTCAATAGATGTGTCCACTTGGTGAAGTCCCTTAACTTCGGATAGCGTTCCAATTGATTTTGTTTTCAACAAGTTAGGATCTGTGTTAGCGTGTTTCTTTCCTCAATTCATCTTTGTGTAGTGTATAACACACATATACTAACATCCTTGTGGGAATTTTTCACACATTAGTTTATTACTTATGTTTCTTTACAAATGTTTGTATCACATACCATATTCTTTGTGGGAATTTTACAAACAATTATGTTTCTCTTTATTCATGAGTCTCAAAAATGGTATTTGTGCATCTGTGTCATTTTCAATGTTCTTATATATGTATGATTATATGTGCATTTGTGACCAATGTTATGGTGGGATAATTGCTTTTATGTGGCTTCCAAATTCTTCCATGTGTATTTCTTAAGGTTGGTTGTGTGAGAGGAAGTCTTTTAACAATTTAATCTGATTATTTCACTTCTGGTCCTTCTTCTCTTTGACCCTTTGACATATTTTAATTGAATTTTGATCCATTGGATATTTGATCCTTTGACATCAATGATAACACATATTCAACAATATCCCCATTTTTCATTGATGTCAACACTACCTTGAACAACATCACTTACTTCAAACTCCCCCTGAAGATGTGCTTCAAAGACTTCATGTTCTTATATTTCTTTTTCACACATATGTCTTTTGGTTTCTTTATTCTATCATTTCTCCCTCTGTCATTGGGATCTTCCTTTTTCATCTTCGGGATATTCCGATGTCTTTACTCTGTCATTTTCTCCCTTTGTCATTGAGATCTTTATTTTTCATCTTCTCTCCCTCTTTGACATCAATGGAAAAGGAATCTTTTTCTTTATTGTTTCCACCTTGATTTGTGTTCTCGGCTTCTACTATGCCAAGACGCAGATAATCACATTGTCTTCATCTAGTTTAATGTATATTGCAGGCAATCTTATCACGAACTGTAGACACGAGGATTTTTATTACCTTCAATAAACTTTCCTTATTATCGCACAAATTTATAGTATTTCGTGTGTGTGGTAAAATTTGTTGTGCCCAATATTTTGTCCACATAGTGTATTCATACTGTAATGTTTACTCTAAGATCATTCTTCCAAAGTTACTTTTTGTCCTTTGTCGACCTATGCATTAAATTTTAGCTTCGGCATGATCTTCTTGGATTGCACAATGGATGAACTCATCAACTTCAATGACCCCTCAATTTAAGTTTAAGCACGTGGTGAGTTACTTCCCAATTCTATAAGTTGATGATGTTTTCTCTTTGTTCACCACCCTAGTGCATACTTTGTCGAGCTTGCTCTACCATTTGTGTCTTTAATTGTTATTCCTCGGTTTTTGGTTTCCATCCTTCAATCTTTGTTTGTCGTCATGTCTTATTTCTAGCGATTAAATAATTACCTTGACAACCTATGCATGGTGGTTCAGTCTCAACAGGTGGATCGTAGACAACTACGGATAGATATAGGCATTTAGAAAAACTAGATAAAAGAATCCATTTTCATGTCATGGTGCCAACAATCGTACTTCAACTAGACTACTTCCGAGATGTTGTCCAATTTGAGTAGGTGAGTGCATATTCTGGAACAACAGCAATAGAAATTCACCCTTTTGAGTCATCTTGGGGTCGAGCCCAATTCATCGACTTCGACATTGGATCTTATTCCCCTATTGCAGTATCTTGGACCTGTAGAACCGACTCCAATGGACTTGGACTTACACCAGATTTCACCTCTACTCAACCATTCATGTTGAAGAAGTTGACCTCAAGATGTATATATGATTCATCTCCATCTTTCATCTATAGTTTTTTTGTTCTTTGATTTTTTTCCTTCACGCCCAATTGTGGCCTGATGTAATATGAGCTTCCAAGCTCCAAAAATTTGTGATCATATTTTGAATATGACACAAAAAACTTCCTTTTTGCGTAGTCATATTTCTTGTACATTTTATTTTTCACTGTTTTAGGCATGGAAATTTCATTTTTACAATAAAAACTGCATACTTCAAATATACCGTAACAATTCTTCAAATGAATTCAATGGCCATCGACTTACTTTATTAATCCTTGATTGTTTGATGTACCTATTTTCGACTCAAGGATCCTACATAACCCTTCTAAGTTAATGTGAGCAGTAATCACTTATCGTTGGTATTGTGCAATTGTTGTTTTCATCTGTTGCGTATACCTGAGATCGGGGTTTTTTTTAAGGATTATAATAGTATACTTAAGTACAGTATTCTATGCAATAATGTTTTGGATTGAAAAAAACATATATATACATTGGTAGGCGAATATTAAATATGAAACGTACATTTTACTACTGAAACTTGTTAATTTTGGCAAATATTATGATAAAAACAAATACTTTATGTAAATATAGGCGATATTAGAGACTAGAAATGACCAAATAGCGAATTTATTTTATGAAAAACTTCACACAAGCTACGTATCACCTGTATATTTTCACTGCAAAACAAACTAAAACATATGAACTAAACCCAAAAATTAGCCAATTGGCAAAATTTTGCCCCTAACGTTTTCCCTTCCTGAGATGCTTTTCTCATCCATGTATCTTCTTGATTGGTTGAGTTTTGTTGATGTTATCTTCATTCTGAAGAACTTATGAGACATATTCCTTTCCAAAGTCTTTTTGCGTATAAACAGTTTCTTCTTATGAGGTGGAGATTCTTTTACAGATTTGTGCCAAACTAGTTCCTTTTGTGCTTTCATGAAGCATAATTAGGTATTATTCCCATATTTATCGCACGCATAACATCTTATGGTGTTACAATATTTCTCAAAATTTCCAACAAAATTACATCTCCAACATTTTACAACATTGTTGGTATTTTTATAAGTGTTAGCATTCATGGATTTCTCAATTCTTGCAGGAAGTTCATGTTTTCTGTGAAATTTAGCCTATTGGTTGAAACCAGGTTCTTGTTTGTCACACATTCCATCATTATCCCTCGAAAATCCAATAGCACTCTTACCTTCTGGAGATCGTTGATAGCTTAGGATTTCATCCAAGATAATCGAGTTGTTTTTTAACTTATCTTGAATTCCTGCATCAATGCATATTCCATTTTTCCTTTGGATTATGTAAACCACTTTATCTTTCAAGTGCGAAGCTTCTGATTCTCTTAGCGCAATTTATTTCTACTGTAGTGAATTTTGACTACTTAGAGGACTTCTCAAATGTACACTCATTTTCTTCTAGTTCCTTGATTCTTTCTTTTGCACACTACAATTCTTCTTCCTTGGATTCCATTTGTTTCTTCAAGTCTTCATTCATATCCCCAATCTTCTTAACCTGTTCTTCTACCATTTCAAGTTGCTCCTTTAGCACTTTTTTATCTTTTCTTGATTTCTTCATATCATTTAGTGGGCTAATTAATTCACCTTCCCAGTCGACACCAAAAATGTCCTCATCTTTAGACTTTGAAATTTCTTCAAAGCAATTGAACCTTTCATATTTCAACAATGGTCATTTAACTCCATTAGAGGAGTGTTTGTTGTCGACAGATTTCTCCAACCTAAATAGTTCTTTTGAGCTTCATGATTTCTTATTTTTATTGGATTTTGGAGAGGACAAGTAAATTCCATTGTACGCCAATTCCTTTGCAGCTTTAGATATACTAGCTAGAGCTCCTTTAGTTGACGAGAGCTCCTTTAGTTGACGATTTTCTTCCTACTTCATTCTCATCTTGAATCAGGGCCATTAACAACACATCACTTGGACCACCATCATTTTCTTCTTCATTTAAAGCATTGTTCTCCTTAGTGTATAGTATTTTCTTCTGCCTTTGAAATTTCTTATTTTTCATAACCATTAGAGGAAATTTGGGGTCTAAAATGGGCCTTATAAGAAAACGTGCCAAAATAAGTTTTTGTGAGTTGGAATTCAAGAACCAATAGAATTT